>PVHP010004902.1:6325-68399 GCA_004024765.1 Zapus hudsonius
GGGGCGAGAACACACATCTCAGGGCTTCATGCTAATGCAAAATGCAAGTGCCACTTCGTGCATCTGGCTTTACATGGGTACTAAGGAGTCAAATCTGGCCTGGCAGGCTTTGCAAGCAAGCATCTTTAATCAGAGTCTTTGTTCCAGCCCAGATACTACATATTAATATATCAACATTGGCTGCCAATACGTAGGAGCACAAATATACCTGTATCAAATAATTTCTCCCCCCCACCTTCTTTTCTTGGTGCTGGGGACAAAGCCATGGTTTGCCTAAGACAGGCAAGCACTCTACCACTGATCTACAACCCAGCTTTACCATCTTACTAGCTTAAGAAGGCAAAAACTGAACTAAGATTACAGAATTTACTGTTCTGCAGGAAAAACAAACAAAAACCAACTTTACCCTATACTCTTAAACCTAGTTCTAATTCTATCATCTATTGTTAATTCTCAGGGTTCAGAACAAAAATGGACTAAATAAACTTTGTATCTCTAACTAGAAAACAGGACTTGAGGACATAGTCAATCACAACAAGTTTGTTTATAAATATATAGGTATTCTGAAGTAATGAGCACCTAAAACCTGTTCAATTTTTCCTTGCGTTTTTAACATTTTATTGATGACTTCCATGCATATAGACATTGTATTATGATCGAAATCCCCTCCCATCACCCTCTCTCTTTCCATTTCCTTATCTCCCTCTACAAAAATTCCATCTTCTTTCCAACCACCCTCTCTCCTGCTTTGACATCAGTATTTCTCACTTCTCCTATTATACATGTCTTGGGTAGGTAGCACCAACCACTGAGGTCATGAGTGCCATGGCCATTTTGTGTCTGAGAGACAGTATTGAAAAGCACTGTTCCCTCCAATTAAATTCTTATATGAGTATAAAACAACCTCAGGAGACTGAGGCAGGAAGATCACTTAAATCCAAGAGTTTGAGAACAAGGCTGGATACATAACAGGACTCTAACTCTTAAGTAAAAGAAGATTTAATTAAAAGAAATAAAGAATTACTTATTTTCTAACTACCATGTTATCAATTAACAGTCTGGCTCTCTTAATAAATGCTACTATGAAAAACTTGCTTACCTGAACTGGATGAATAAGACCTTGATTTAGAGTCAATGCTATGACATTTAGGGCAAAGTGGCGTACACTTGACTGGGTGTGAAAAAAGGCCTCAAGCACCTGTTTGAGGTAAAGCTGCATGATGGAACTACTCATCCCTGAGGAAACATCACCCATCTCTTTTAAGTCTTCCTGCTTTGCTACTTTCTTCCCTACAAAGGAAGCAAATGGTAAGCACATATAAAGAGCATACTAACTTTACTAACAACTCCAAACTCAGGCAATGGCCCCCAAATCACAAAATAGTATAGCTAGCATGCAATTTCAGTGTCTTCCAATCTTATTCTGCCCCTCCCCCAACGACCAGAGACCTTTTTGAGAACTCAGTATGAACTCTAATTCCTTCCCCCCTCAGAATGTCAATATTCATGCATACCCCAAATTTTACAACTATTTTAGAATGTTTACAAATATTATGAACTTCAGTTTAAAAATTCATACTTAACTAAATTCCTCCTTCTAATTGATAAGGAACTTCATATATCTGAATTAAAAATGAATTCTAATATCATAACTGCAGCTGCAATGTGAAGTTTAAAGCCATATTTCCACTTACAGTCTCTGTCTGCCTGTTGCATTCGTGTATCTTCTTCTTGTAGGTAAGTCTGGAGGTTTTTTAACACTTGTATTTTTAAATTTACTGAGGAGTTCTTATCAGATAAAATATTATTATACAGATTCTTCACTTCTTGCTCAAACATTAGACTTGGATGCTGTATAAAGGCAAATCCTAAGAAAAATGAAAAAAAATCTCTTCATATATTTTCACCAAAAGTAAATACAATATAATGCAAACATTAAATTATACAAAGAGCTCCTTATTTCAAAAAATGAAAACTTAAAATGACTGGAAGAATATGCTGGTAGCCTTACCTAGAGAAGTATTAGAGCAGGTACTTCTTTTCCCCAGAATTAAAAACAAGAAATTGCATTTCAAAGGAGAATTTCACACAAGAGGAAACCTTGAGGAGGGAGCAGGGCCTAGTGGCTAGGGGAGTGGATTAGGAGTCAGGAGTCTTGGGTTCTATTCCTGGCTCCACCACTGACTTGTAGTGTGACCTTGGGTGAGTCACACAATCTCTCTGTGCCTCAATTCTCCATCTGTAAAATGGGGACAATAATATTTACCACCCACCTACCTCAATGGGATGCTTTCAGGATTTAAGAAGTAATGGCTGCAAACATTTTTCAGATCCCTAACAGAAGGCACTATATCAATAATTTTAAAAAAATTACTGAATATATCCATTAGATAAAACAAAATTTGAAATAGAGCTAAAAATACGCCCCCCCCCCCAATTTTTTCTCATTTGGCCATATAATGAGGTCACAATGCTAATTTATAACCACTGATTATTAAGTAGCAAAACAAATTACTAATCTTATTAGAGGAAAAAAATGAAGATCCTTGTTGGCAGCAAGTATTATTAATATCAAAACCAAACTAAACTCAAAGCATAGAGTGATTAGATAACTAGTCCAAGGTCACACAGAATATTCATGGCTCAGGCAAAATATCTTTATTAACTGTTCTATAATGCTGTTTCCTTAAAACTTCAAATGGTGTTGCCACTTCATAAAGCTTACATCCAGATTGAATATTTAATGTTATATCATGTCTAAAAAATAGTATCTTACCAATTTAACACCCTAGTAAATGCCTGAATTTTTACTATAAGCATTTTTTAAAAGGAGTGGAGGAAGAATAAGATTTAAATATTTACAGATGTCAACATGACATAATGTGGTTTCAATAACTCAGAATCTCTCTCACTGTGTTAAAGCCTGCTATCACTTCGTACCTGTAAATACTAAACTATATACATCCTTACAACGCTACCAAAATACTTCCAAATGACTTCATTACATATCTTTACATTTATTTGCACAACACAAGCAATAACAATAAAACCCAGAAACCAGGACATATTACTCTTGTTTTTGTAAGAAAAAGACATTTATTTTATGCTGAAGGTTTGGGAGTTTTAGAATCTTTTTAAGCATTCATTTCAGGTTTTTTTTTTTTTTTGGGGGGGGGGGGTTTCGAGGCAGGGTCTCGCTCTAGTCCAGGCTGACCTGGAATTCACTATGTAGTCTCAGGGTGGCCTTGAACTCACGGCGATCCTCCTACTTCTGCCTCCCAAGTGCTGGGATTAAAGGCATGCGCCACCACGCCCAGCTTCATTTCAGGTATATTAATAGTACCCTGTTTCTAGTTTGCTATATACTCTGATCCTTTCCAGCTAAGCATCATAGATCTGTTTGCAAGGTAAGTTTTGATTACACTATTGTGTCTGGAAAAAATATGGAACAGGGAAAACTATTCCTCTTTGGTTGGCTACCATGTTCCTCTATATAAATAAGTCTGTATAGTGTCCATTTTTTTAACTTGAAGTGGCAAATATATGAATCACAAAAATTTGCATTAAAAAAGAACCTTTTAAATATGCAAAAATTTTGGGGCATCTTTTATTATTAAGTGTTTCAATGAATGCAGGAGGTAGGAATGGGCAAAAGTATTGTGATTTCTGCTTTACTAATTAATGAAGTAGCTTGAACAAGGTTACTCAGGAGAGTCAATGGCTGAGGCAGAAAGGGAATCCAGGTGTTCTAGATTCCAGTTCTTCATTCTACCCACCAGATCCATTGCTGATAGAAACAAATTCAGATTTGTCAATCAACAATTTAGACTCACAATAGTTAAGTTTGCTCTACCCCTGAAAGACCCAAGAACTAAAAAGAAATTTAGACTTAACTTACCTAGACCAATGATGGCTTTTGTTTGTACTTCTTCATCTGAATGTTTTGTAAAATACATCAATAGTTCAAGTACTTTATCCTTTATGTTAACCTAAGGAGAGAGAGGGAACATTGTAAAGGTATTTAAGATTTTTTAACTGAAGAATTGAAAAATTTTCTTTTTCTTTTTCTTTTTCAAGAGTTGATAAATTTTTAATTACTATGGAACTTTAAAAATCAACTCTGCTGGGGATGCAGCTTACTGGCAGGCAGAGCATATGCCTGGCAAAGTGCATGACACTGAAAAAAAAAAAAGGATTAAAAAAACCCCACCAATTCCATTTCTTTTAAAACAGGGGCATTTGAAGTAATAGTGTGTGACAAGAAGTGTGTGCCAGAGTGTAAGCCAATGCAGTGGGGGAAAGAAAGCTGTTGATCTAAACTTTGACTACTGTTAAAGAACTAATATAGTTTGTGGTGGAAACTTCCAATCATGTCATATTTCACGGATCAGTAGCAAATCTAGAGACCATGTTTTGATTAACACAGTTTTCACAATTCTCGTTAAGCCAAACTACTATAATTCTGCCTTCATCCTAGACAGTTTCAGTGATACTTAGCTCAGGGCCATAGAGGATTGTGTTTTATAGCATTGGAAGTTATGTTATGACCTTTACCTTACTGCTGCCTTTAAAATCTTCCAGATCAAAATCAAAATGCCGACACAGTGCTCCAACAGTGAAGAGGGACCTGAGAAGGGCTGGTTTATTTGTCAGAAGTGAAGTGTTATTTGGGTCTTCTTGGTGCTGACTTTTTAATTTTGAAATGGCACCTAGGAAAGAGAAGTACTTTTTATTTGCAATGAACTCTTTGTCCTTAAAGTATGTTCAAATAATTACTCTTAATAGCTACAAATAAGTATGGCTTTAAGTATGGCTAAATTATGGATATACCCCCTAGAGCTAAAATACTGTAAGGTAAAAACTTTAAATTCTACTTTACATGGTTGACAAAAAAATGTATAAGCCTTCATTTATAAAGAAATAAACAGAAGATTTTAAAGGGAATACAAAAGACAATATAAAAATACTGTTTGAGTGTAAACAATGAGGGAGCTACACATACTATTCTACTGCCCTTTACCAGATGTATTAATAAGCCAGATACACATGCAAAACTTAGCAAATAATTAAAAAGCTCAGGTTCTGAACTTACCATAGTATCTATTGAAACAGGCCCACACAAACTTAAAATTCTGTGTTACTTTATTTACAACAGCCCCAAGACAGCTCACACAATGTTGTACTACCTAGAAGATACAGAAAATGTTACTCTTTCAAAAAAATTGAAAACACAATTAAAATATACTATGAAAGTTTTCCCTTATTATATATGTTTTAAAATATACTAAAATATATTAGAACTTAATTCTGACATGTACTAATGTTTTACAAGCTACCATTTGTGAATTATATATCACTCATAGAGATAGTAAACTGCTTACGGTCATGCCGTATTTGATGATAAGCTTCATGAGATCTTCTTCAATAGTGGCAAGGAAAGTTTCACTTGGATGCTCCATCAGTGGTACCACTAGCTCGAGGATTTTTGCAACATTGCAGATAACCATGAAATCATTTTGCGTCTACGAGAAGAAATTAACACATTATAAATGCCCAAACCAAAAAAGAAATGACATAACAGCTTTTTGTATTTGGGAGTATGGTTGGAGCATTATGTATATAAAATTACAAAGGAACTACTAAGAGCTTCTCCCCATCCCCCAGGTAGGTTTTGCTCTAGACCATGATGACCTGGAATTCACTATGTATTCTCAGACTGTCCTTGAACTCATAGTGACCTTTCAAGTCCTGGGATTAAAGGTGTGTGCTACCATGTCTGGCCTGGGTAGAATTTTCAACAACAGTTATTTTTTAGACCTGAGGAACTCTTAACAGAGTAGTTCTCAAGTGGGGATGAATTTACTCTCCACTTCCCATCCAGGAATATTCAGTATCTAGAGACTTTTGTCACAGTGGGAGCTCTGGAAAGTTCAGCTGGTAACTCTTGCACAAAGACCATATATGCTGCTAAATATCCTGCAAACAGTTCCTAACAACAGAATTATCCAGCCCTGCCAATAGTACTGAGGTTGAGAAACCCTGTGTTAAACATTTTTATTATAAATAAAAATGTATAAATCCAGAATTAGGATATAAGGTTTTCTAATTTCTTATTTTGAATTTAAACATTTTTTTCTTCTGTTAAACAAAACCAATGAGCACATACAACAAAACTGGTAAGGCATTAAAAAAAAAAAATCAAGCACTAAAGGCTTTAGAATAAAGTCATTTTTTCCTCTGTCCTCTGGCTAATCAGTTTCCCTTTCTAAAGACAACAAAGCTGCTGCTATCATTTTTTAGGGGATGTGGAAATTTTTCTACATATTACTGTTTTGTTTTTTGAGGTAGGGTCTCGCTCTAGCCCAGTTGACCTGGAATTTGCTATGTAGTCTCAGGGTGGCCTCAAATGCATGGCAATCCTCCTACCTCTGCCTCCCGAGTGCTGGGACTAAAGGCATATGCCACCACGCCCAGGCTACATATGATTTTAATTTAGTTAAGCAAAAATTACTGGAATTCATTTTGACTTAAAAATATTTGTGTATGCATGTTTCTATGTCTATGTTTGTCTGATTGTAGGTGAGCTTGTAGAGGTCAGAAGACATCTACAGGTGACAGCTCTAACTGTAAAAGATAGATATCCTTAGAAAACATTTATATCTAAAATATTGTATCACATATCCTGCTATGCATATTGTTTTAAAATCTCATTTGATTTGCAGTACTATTTAAGTTATTTTTTAGTAAGTAGAAACTTTGTATGTACAATTCATGTGTTGGTACCACTGTTTCCCTCCTCCCTACCCCCTTCCACTGAGGGCCCTCCACAGTGATGCTGGAATGCTCCATGGAACAGAGGGCTGTGAGTTGTGGGAACAGCGATCCTCCTACCTCTGCCTCCCGAGTGCTGGGATTAAAGGTGTGAGCCACCACGCCCGGCTTTAATGCAATATTTTAATTTTTATTTTATTTCAGGAAAATGTAATCGTATCTATTAACACATTAATAGTTCTAGTATGACACTAGGTTTTCCACATTTAGTGTACTGCTCTATCATAATAATTTAAGACATATTATAAATACATACAAATGAAAAGCAAATTCAGAACCCAAAGATAAGTTTTTAAAGTCAAGAACTCTGCTTTATTCACCTTTGAGGGCTTAAAATAGTTGCAACACTCACACTGAGTAAGGTTTAACTTTAAGAGCTAATAAAAAAATGGAGCCTAAATTTTATTCATAATGTATCAGAAAACTGATGTTTTTAGATAAATTGCTATACATGGCTGAATATATTTGAGTCAGTAAACATTATTAAACAGCCAATGAAAATGTGGTTACCATATGTGAATTCTAAATTTAAAATACTACATGTTTTATGAAGACAGAAATATAAGACAGCTCTGTACTTACACTACATTTAGTGGTAAGGTAAGGTTGCATAGTCATGGCATGTTTAACCATAAGTTGGGGTCTTATTTTGCTGAATAAGAACAAAGTGGTTATGCAAGCTACCAATCTTCCAGAGTTCACACCTTTATTGTCAGAGTCTAGAAAAACAAAGAGAAATAAGACACTAAAATATGACAAAGCAGTAGAAATTAGACATATTTTTTATTTTACTCAATATTATCTTCTGACAAATTCCCTTTGTGCCTTAATAAAATGGATCAGTACTTCTTATGAAACTAGAATGTCTGTATTTAACAAATTTTGTCATAAAACTCCCATATACTGAAGATAAAGACAAAAGAGCTCTTACTACGCAAGACAAGTTCCACACTCTAAGAAGTAGGACTGAAGTCAAAAAGTACAATGAAGCTTGGAAGCTCAGAGATGGGCTTTAAGGAATAAATTTGGTGTTGGTTATGTCTCTGAATGGAAGTTAAAAACAGAAAAACAAAAGTAACAAGTGGCAAAACCAATTTAGCTAAGGTGATATTGTGATTAAAGGTACTGCTTAGAATGTTAAAAATGGGAGTGAAAAACTAAGAAGTCGGATCAATGCTTATGGAGTTAAAGAAAACACTTTCCAAGTGGGAAGAAATTGTACATAGGTTCTCACAAATCATTTTCAGAGAGGATTAACAGCTCTGTAACATGAATGGACACTAACATTACCACTGAAGTCCAGGATGGGGAAAACAGGAGAACAAAACAACAGGATTAAAAAAAAAGGAAATTGGAAAAATGAGAAAAAAATTAAAGGAAAACTTTATGAGAATTAAAAGATATAAATAATTTTCTTAAGTGCCATAAACAGTACCTCTATTAGAAAAGGGTATTGTCCCTAATATGGAGAATGACAAAGCTAACTACTGCTTCTCATTAATGTGCACTAGTTGATGAGAAGTCATGTTAGTCTAATGTGCCTTTCAAATACAATTCTTTAAAATCGACAGAAAACTTTAGATTTGTGACTGGTAAACAATGTGATAGATAATATAAAATATTAAGTACTTTATCTACATTTAAATTTTTAGAATACTTCTAGCTCAAGATTAAGAAAAGTTTGTATAACAATGATAAAACAATGCTAGGAATGTAGTATAAATCAAACAAACTCATTTTGAGAGAAAGCTTTTATTCATTTATTTATTTTTGGTTTTTCGAGGTAGGGTGAAATTTCACCCTAGCCCAGGCTGACCTGGAACTTACTCTGTAAGTCCCAGGCTGGCCTCAAACTCACACAACCCTCCTACCTCTGACTCCTGAATGCTGGGATTAAAGGCATGTGCCACTACACCTGGCTCAAAGATTCATATAATTTAAATGATACCAAATAGTTTGTAATGAATGTCATTAGCTAAAAACATACTTGGATTTAGACTTCATTTTATTCATGTTCAATATGACATCTAAAAGTATATGGTACTAAAAGATATTTAGAAGAGATGAGGTTTATGCTTTTGTTACACTGTTTGATCTAGATAACCCCTAACAATATATTCTAAAATAGCAAATGGATATTTATACCATGAAAACAAAATTACTCTTAAAATTGAAGCAGTTGATTATTAGGCAAGCAGAGCCAGAAGGAAAAATAAGAAAAGGGCCTAAAATACTTAAAAATACTACAAAATTAACTTAAAGACTAGTATATAAAAAGTCTTACCAGCTAGAGATTCCTCATATTTAAGAATGTGCTCAACTAGGTTATCAACAAGTTGAGTACAAGCTTTCTTCACAGGTTTATATGAGGAATCCTCTTCAGACTTCAACAACTATATATGTATATATATAGAAAAAAAAATCCCAGTATAATTATTCATTAGGTAATAATATAAATTCATTAAACATGTCCATAAGCAATGTTTTTCCAGTTCGTTAACAATTTAATATTGAAAGTCCTAATAAAAAATAAGACACATTTAAAAACATCTTATAAATCAGGAATTTGCAAATTCAACAATTTTAATATGATGTATTTAAACTGCTATATGCATGGATGAGAGAAATAGAGGAAAGTTGACTCTCCTTTTCTCTCTTGCTTCAATCAAAACCAAAGAATATCACTCTCTACATCGCTGAATTATACCATAAACTTTGCAATTGTAATGGTAGATTTCATGTTATCCTTTGCCAAATCAATAAACAATACTGAAAAAGTGTTATGATTAATGATGAGATGGGATCAGTCTAGCCAAAAAGTAAAATCAACAATTATTTAATAATCATAGATCAAGGGAAAATTACTTTATATTTGTTTTTGCCAATAATTATTAGCCAAAATGTTTTCAGAGGTATTAAAGGAATCAAAATTTAAAAAATGTATTTATTTATTTGCACGTGTGTGTGTGTGTGTGTGTGTGTGTGTGTGTGTGTGCGCGCGTGTGTGTGTGTGTGGGTGTGTGTGTGTTTGGGTGCACCAGAGCCTCTTGCCACTGCAAAGGGATGCCAGAAGACTGCAGCTCTATTTGTATGGATTTTATGTAGGGGGCTAGGGAATTTGAACCCAGGCAGGCAGGCAGGCTTTGCAAGCAAGCATCTTTACCCACTGAGCCTTATCCCCAGCCCCAGGAATTAAAATTGACAGACTTCAAGCATTATTAGTTATATGTAAATATAAACACACACACACACATACACGTACACACACACACATATTTTTTGGTTTTTCAAAGTAGGGTCTTGCTCTAGCTCAGGCTGACCTCAAATTCACCATGTAGTCTCAGGGTGGCACTCAAAAAATATTTCATAAAGTTGCCCCACAAAGTTGAATATTTGGGGCTAGAGAAATGGCTCAGTGGTTAAAGGCACTTGCTTGCAAAGCCTGATGGCCTTGATTCGATTCCCCAGTACCCAGATAAACCTAGAAGCACAAAGTGGGGCATGCGTCTGAAGTTTGATTTGCACTGTCAAAGGGCCCTGGCATGCCCATATTCACCCTTTCTGTGTCTGCCTCTTTTTCTCTGTCTCTATCTCCTTCTTTCAGATAAATAAATAGAATTTTTAAAATCACAAATTTCTAAAATTTAATAAATGGAAAATGCACATATGTACATGAACATGTAGAAAAAGTAGCTGTACTATTCTTGAATGAAGAATTTCCCACATCTCTACCAGACTTTTAATGTTCTTCCTAGCCCCTCTTAGAATTTATGCACACATATTGCTAGAACTGAAGAGTAGTTACTTCTCTGTCACATGTATGTACTTTAATGAATTTTTTTGCTTTTCTAATTTTATTCATTAACCCAAACTGTTAGTACATGGAACTAATCATGAATCACATATAAACAAAATTGCTGACAGAAACTAATGTAGGAAAGCATAGAGGAAGGAACATGAATCGAATGAATAAATAACTAACAGGATTAAGCAAGCAAAGACACACACACAAAAATTAAACTATCAATGTTAGGAGAATATGGATCTTCCTTCTGGTACTAACTTTCCAATAACACACAGAAATTATTATTATTTTGTAGTAATCCTAAATAATGACATTTCCTTCTTTTAACAGTCAGCTAAATGAGATAAACAAAACCGATTAAGCATATCTGTTAATTCCAACAGATATGAAAATCTAGAAATAATACAAGTATAGTGATAAAAAGTACATCAATGGTTTCCCAGGGTCAGGGGCAGAGAAATGATTATAAAAAGACACCTAAAGCCTTTTTAGAGTGATATTCTTTCAATCTTGATTGTGCGAGAGATTAGATCATGACTATATTTAAGTACTAAACTGCGAACAGTTTCTAGATTCAGTCAGCTGCTGATCTAGTAAAATACACACACAGCTACTGAACTCCACAGCCCTCTTTTTTACTTCTTTTTTTGAGGCAGAGCCAGAACTCACTCTGTAGTCTAGTTAGGCCTTGAACTTATTACTGAGTAGCTAGGCTCAGAGGCCTATACAATTAGGCACTGCCTGACACAGATTAGGTTCACTGTTGTTTATTTTATCTTTCTGCTTCTCTTTCTTCCCATGCCTCCCTCCCTCCGCACCCCTTTTTCCAAACTAATGGCTTCATGCATGCTAGGTAAGTGACCTATCACTGAGCTAAATCTATAACTCTCTGTTTTGTGGTTTAAGTTTTTAAAAATATTTTATTTATTCATTTTCAATCAGAGAGAAAGAGAAAGAGAGAGAGAGAGAGAGAGAGAGAGAGAGAGAGAGAGAGAGAGAGAGAGAGAGAGAGAGAGAGAGAGAGAATGAGAATGCCAGGGCCACCACCTTGTGTGCTTATGTGGGTACTGGGGAATTGAACCCAGAGCCTTAGACACTGGAGGCAAGTGCCTTAACTGTGGAGCAATCTCTCTGGCCCTGTTTTGTGTTTTTAACTACCATTTCTAGATTAGATCTTAATTACCTCCAACATAAAGTTTGCAATAGTCTTCAGGCCACATTGCCCACCTCTAGTACCTTTCTGCTTGGTCTCCTCAACATTTGCATTCATTACCAACAAATTAATCATCCTAAAGGACATTTTTGTACTCTTTGACCTAAAATGCCTTTTATCAATCACTGAGCTATTACAAAGTTCCCTATACTGACATTCAAAACTTACCATGTTCTGATCTTTCTTCCATTTTACTAGTCTTCCTGTAGTGTCCATGATCTGAAATGTTCCTTTATTTTACTTTAGTTTTTATTTTTGAGATAGGGTCTCACTTACTTAGGAGAGTCAGACTGTCCTGAACTCAGTATGTAAACTCAGCCTCTACCTTCCAAGTGCTGGTATTATAAAAATGTGTCACCATGCTTGGTATAAAAGTTATTTCAAGACAAAATTTGAACGGTTTCTCTAGTGAGTTATAGTAAAGTAGAAACACAAAGAAACCTCCAACAATATCCAGCAATCATATTATAACAGGGCAAAACAAATCAATATGTCTTTACTAATTAGGAATTTTAGTTTAAAGGAAAGAATAAAATTAATGATCAAATTCAATGTAAAATTTGAAGGTTGATAAAACTCATTCTGAGAGTTAAGTAATAGAAATGAATCAAAAGATTTTCTACTGCCTTTCCTGCCACAGCCCCTCCAGGCAGGTCTTACTTTAGTCCAGGCTGACCTGGAACACACTTTTTACTCTGTAGCACCAGGCTGACCCCTAAACTCATGGTTATCCTCTTACCTCAACAACCTGAGTGCTGGAACTAAAAGCGTGCATCACCATACCTACCTGCTCTGCCTTTTTTGATATAAACTATATTTCTTAGTACAGTTAATCAGAAAAAAATTTTAAATTAATTATTTATATATTCACAACATGGGGGAGGGAAGAGAGAAATTAGGTATATCAGAGCCTCTTGCTATTGCAAATGGATTCCAGATACACATGCCACTTTGTGCACCTATCTGGCACTATGAGGGTACTGGGGAATCAAAACTGGACTGTTAGGCTTTATAAGCAAGTGCCTTTAACAACTAAGCCATCTCCTGAGCCCTAAAACTCTTTGCAAAAGAATAATCCCAACTAACTGATACAAAAAAAAAAAAAAGCCACTTCTAATGGAAACAATATATCTAAGCAATAATCATAAAAACTAGCACTACTAGGTACAGTGGCACGGACTTTAAGTCCAGCATTCCTTTAAAAGGCTGAGGCAGGAGAATCCCAAATTTGAGACCAGCCTCAGCTATACTGCGAGACCCTGGCATAAAATCCCCCAACAGGCACAAGAATTGAAGGACTTTCTAATACATGCTGACAACATCTAAACTCAGAGAGTAATCACTTAATATAGGAAAAGTAGACACTGTGTGTTTCTTAATACCATTCATCACCATCTGTGAATATTACTGACCCACTCAAAAATGAAATCTCGTCTTATTAAGCCTCTAGATTTAATCAAGCATTTATAGGGAAAGAGTGGCTAGAGGAACAATTTCAATGACAAAAATTTCATAGACACCCAGAACATGGGATAAACTTTAGAAAAATGCACACATGGCATGAAAAAAAGGTGAGAAGCCAATTATTATTAGGAAACCTAAGAACTATATTAAACTGTATTAACAAAACAACTATAAAAATAGTTTCAAGACAGTTGGGGGGATGGGAACATTGAATAGTCATGAAGCATTAAAAAGTAATATATTATCTGTTGTAGATAGATACTCACATTTTGAAGGAGTTGTTCAAACCAATCATATCCAGTGTCTCTGCATGCTGCAACCTGAGGGGGGGAAGGTGATAAAACTTGAAATTAGAAATTTATTTCAAAACATGTATTTTAGTCACACTGTAGAATAAAACGTGCTGTTTCTTAAAATTTTAAAGATTATGTCTAAATTTTTTTCTAGAGCCTAAACATCTGCTAACACTAGAATTTTAGAAGATATTTTTCTTTATTTATTTGGTGGGGGCAGGAGAGAGGGAGATAAAAAGAAGGGGCACACCAGAGCTTCTTGTCACTCTAAACACCCTCCAAACACATGCATTGCTCTGTGTATCTGGCTTTCCATGGGCAGTGGGGAACTGAAGCTGGCCTGGTAGACACTGAAAGCAGGGGCCTTCAACCACTGATCCATCATCTCCCTAGTCCCCTGCTATAGAAATTTACTCAAAAAATATCTTGAAAGACAATAAATTAGTGTAATATAAAGATTAATATATTACTGAATTTTAAAAAAACAACATAGTACATTCTATCAGAAAAAGCCATCAAGTCTCAAAAAATAAAGATGAATATATTTGTTTTTTTTTTTGTTTTTGTTTTTTTTTTTTTTTTGGTTTTTTGAGGTAGGGTCTCGCTCTAGTCCAGGCTGACCTGGAATTCACTCTGTAGTCTCAGGGTGGCCTTGAACTCAAGGCGATCCTCCTACCTCTGCCTCCCGAGTGCTGGGATTAAAGGCGTGCGCCACCACGCCCAGCTGTTTCTTTTTTTTAAATATTTTATTTATTCATTTTCAAGCAGAGAGGGAGGGAGGGAGGGAGAGTAAGCAAGCGAGCATATCAGGGCCACCACCTTGTGGGTCTGGCTTATTGTGGGTCCTGGGGAATTGAATGGGGGCCTTAGGCACTAGAGGCAAGTGCCTTAACCGCTGAGCCATCTCTCCAGCCCCATATTTTGTTTCTTAACCATCTAGATGGTAATGGATCATGGAAAATGGGAGATCATGTAACTGAATATATAAAATTTCTTATATTCAGTACATGGAAAGTATTCAGAATCAGAAAATCAATCATAGCTTATTTATGCAATAAAAAGTCAAAGTAGTGTGAATTCGTATTTTCTCAAAAGGATAGGAAATAGTATGTCTGTAGTTTACTATGCCAAGGCTATTATTGCTTCTGTTCTACTTTTCTGTTTCCCCTTAATGGAGGAATAGGAGTGTTTCACTATCAGCAAATCCAAAAAACTGAGTTGTATCAGTTTCATCTTACTTGTATCCCTTAAGTAGCTCCAAAAATATAAGGGAAGCACCACCAAAGGTCAAGCTTAACCAAACATCTCATCATTTGTGTCTTCCCCTGCAGACACTAGGGTGCGGAAGGTCTGCACTCACAACTACCATACAACTTGTTTCCATCCTTACCACATCAGTGATATTTAAAATTTTCCTTGTCATTGCTTCTTTGTCATTGTGTGGAGTTGGAGTGAACCAGAGTTTTTGGAATGTTTCATTTACTAATTTCTGTAAGAAGAAAAAAAATCCAATCAATTAATATAGCAAAAATGGCAAAATTTTAATCCCCAATTTTTGATAAGGGCCAACACAAACATCTAACTATGCAAAAAAGAAATTTCTAGTTTTTTTAAATTATAAATTTCCTCACAATTAAAATGGCCAATTAATTCCAAAATGATAATAAATGGGTAGTACTATGCTTACACTAAAACTTCTGCAAAACATAATTTTAAATGTTTTTGACCAAACTAAAAAAAAGTTTTTAGCACTTTTAAAAGCAAGAAATTTGTTAAAATGGTGGTCAAACTTAAAAGGGGAAATCAAACATATTATTGCATATATATATATATATATACACATACATATATACACATATATATTTTCACTAAACTCTTAAGAAAGTATTTATTTGCTTATTTTTTTGTTTGTTTTTCGAGATAGGGCCTTGTTCTAGCGCAGGCTGACCTGGAATTCACTATGTAGTCTCAGGATGGCCTTGAACTCACGGCAATCCTCCTACCTCTGCCTCCCGAATGCTGGGACTAAAGGCGTGCGCCACCAGGCCCAGCTTTTATTTGCTAATTTTGAACACTAAGCAAATACCATTTGAAAATTAAGATAACCTCAATCTAATGAAAAGCATTTTGGATAGAATGCAATTTTATAGGCATATAAATAAATACTATAATGGTTAAACTGGTTGGAAAAGATCAGGTCTTATTAATATTATAATTATTATTAGAATACATATAAGCAAATTCAATAAAATTTGAATATGATAAACATATGAATTATTTTAAACATTAATGAAAAGGAAATCTTACATTAATAATTTCATCCTACCTTAATGCCCTCTTCATCATTGACTCTGCGAATCATTTTTACACACATTTCTGTGATTTTTGGAAATGTTGGCTGTTCAATACAGATGTCTCTTAAGATCTTTATTACCCTTTTCCTTACACTGATACCAGTATCCTAAGAACAAAAAGGTATTTTCAAATATTAGAAAGATGCTTTAGTTCTGGGAAATTTCAAAAACAGGAAGAAAATGGGCACACCAGGACTCTTGTCACTGCAAACAAATTCCAGATGTGTGTGCAACTTTGTGCATCTGGTTTTGTGTGGGTCCTGGGGAATTGCAAAGTCCAGCAGACTTTGCAAGCAAGAGCCTTTAACCCCTCTCCTAGCCCTCTATATATTGTTCTAACGTAATTTAAAGTATGTTGTGATACTCAAGGTAAATTATATTCATGAATTACAAAATGGCAAAAAAAAATCCCACATACCAATATTCTTTCAATCAGCATATCATAATACTGCTCAGCAAGCTGAGGTCGACAAAGGACAAATCGACCTAGCAATTCTACTGCTGCTTCTCGGACACTAGTAGAGTTATCCATCAGTCGTCCATGAACTCCTCGCTGCATATCAAGCTAAAGAAAAGAAAAAGAAATAGAATTTAAACTAAGTAGAGATAATATTCCAATATGACTAGAAAAGAAAGTAAGAAGAATCTTTTTTGCTATCTTTACCCTTGCTAGAATACTGGGGTCTACAGCAACAACCTCAGATAAACACTTCATGGCTTTTGTTCGAACGGCAATTGCATTTTCACCAAGGACTCGTAGAATCTGCCAGATAAACATTAACATTTTCATAATTTTTAAAAAACATAAAATTCAACAAATATAACATGAAAACATGCAAAAGATAATCTACTACATGAGCCAGGCGTGGTGGTGCACACCTTTAATCCCAGCACTCGGGAGGCAGAGGTAGGAGGATCACCATGAGTTCAAGGCCACCCTGAGACTACAGAGTGAATTCCAGGTCAGCCTGGGCTAGAGCGAGACCCTACCTCGAAAAACAAAACAAAACACAAAACAAAACAAAAATCTACTACATGCTACCTTTTAGTTTTTTTATTATTTATTTGCAAGCAAAGAGAGACAGTGAGAAAAATGGGTGCCCCAGGGCAGAGTGCCACTGCAAACGAACTACAAATGCATGTACTATTGTCACTATTGTGCATCCAGCTTTAGGTGGGTACTGGGGAATCAAACCTAAGTTGATACGCAAGCAACTTAACTGCTGAGCCATTTTTCCAGCCCCACCTTTTAGGTTTTACATAAGTAAAACAGCCACTATCTCACTGATCCAAACTTTAACTTAAATATTAGTACATGTGGTGAAGCAGTCTATATTCTGGGGTATTTATCTTGGCATTCTTAACAATGCTAGGTTGTTTCTTTTCTTTTTTTCCAAGAACCCAGTCTCATTAAAACTCTGCCATAATCTTTTAAAAAAATATTTATTTGCAAGCGGAGAGAGATGAGACAGAAGAGACAGAAAAAAATGGCATACCAGGGCTTCTAGCTGCTACAATTGGACTTCAGATGCACGCACCACTCTATGTATATGACTTTATGTGGGTACTGGAGAATCTAACTTGGGTCATTAGGATTTGCTGGCAAGTGCCTCACCACTAAGTCTTCTCTCCAGCCCTGTTTACTATAATCTTCTAATTAATTATTTTTACAGTGTGTGTACATTCAAACAAAGTGATATGTATCTGTTTGTAAAACAAGAAATCAATGTGAAAATGGCAAATAGATCTAAGGACATTTCCACAAATATGGAATATTGAAACAAATGCTGATCAAGCATCTTGCATCTTTTTTTTTTTTTTTTTTTTTTTTTGAGGTAGGGTCTTGCTCTAGCCCAGGCTGACCTGGAATTTACAAGCTGACCTTGAACTCACCTTGGTTCTCCTACATTTGCCTCCTGAATACTAGGATTAAAGGCGTGCACCAGGATTGGCTTTGTATAATCTTTTCAACCTATGCTTAACACTGAACAGATAATATATACTACTTCCACAAATATCCAGAATCAGAAAATGAATCAGTTTACCTGTGTCAAATAAATATCAAAGCTCTGGGCAAACGGCCTCATAGAGGCCAAGTATCGAACAATCAAGCACGCATCATCATAGTCCACAGTATCAGAGTTCATCCTGCAATAAAGAAGTAGTTCAGTATGTGTTCTTTGCAAACAGCTATCGATGACATCTATATGTCTAACATATAAATGTTTTCTCCAGATCTTACTTTAATGTGCTGAACTGAGAAGGTGTGGTTCTGATAATGCTTCTGAGAAACTTCTTCCGGTTTTCAGCTCGATGCATAATTTGACCAGTTGTTTCAATTTCTTTTGCGTGCTGTGTTCCTTCAGATGATTCTTCATCTTTTTGTGATTTCATAGCTTTCTCTGTTTCCAGAGTTGTGTCACGGAACCACTGGGCTATGTAGAATTTCCGAGAAAACTGAAAAGAAAATTAGATTTTTAGCTTGATGCAATCAGTAACACTTGTTAGTAATTACTAAAGTTAAGAGTGCTCACAATCAAGAATGCAAGTTATTAAGATCTATTATGAAACAACTTTCATCAGGTAGAAACAGATTTTAAAACAGAAAACCTAGCCGGGCATGGTGGCGCATGCCTTTAATTCCAGCACTCAGGATGCAGAGGTAGGAGGATTACCATGAGTTCAAGGCCACCCTGGGACTACATAGTGAATTCCAGGTCAGCCTGGGCTAGAGTGAGACACTACCTCGAAAAACAAAACAAAAAACAACAACCAAAAAACCCCCAGAAAATCTGAAATATCTTGAATGACAAAGATTTACATGTAACTTTAAGTACTTATATTAATGTCAAAATTTAACAATTAAAACAACTACATTGAATATAGAATACTACTATCAATTACTTGACCAGTAGCAATAAATACAACCGTATTAATTATAGAATACCACTATATTAAATATATGAATTAGTAAAGTTCAACGGTGAATCAGAATAGTAGGGCTGGAGATACAGTTCACTGGTAGAATGCTTGCCTAGCAAGCACAATCTTCAATCTTCAAAAGTACCAAACCAACGAACAAAAAGAGAATGGATGAGGCAGCTGCTTGCAGATCTTCAACTAGAATAGTAGAACTAATGGATAAAACGGGGAAGGTAGAAGACTCCCATGTGTTTTCCAATCTTGTCTTATTTATATAAGAAATACAGAAGTCAATTATCATTAAAACAAACAGTATATTAGTACATCTATTTTACATATGCAGATGAAAAATATAATACTTTGCTAAATAACTCAATGATTATTTAACTCTTAACTATATAGTCTAAATTAAATATATTATGTAATAAATACTATATAAATATATATAATGATACATGATATAAAATATACCTGTATTAAATTAACATATGAAAATATGAGTTTCTTTGCATATGTTAATAGGTCATCTTATGCACCACATGGTACATGAGACTCACTGACATGTATACACTTAAAAATAGTCTATGAAAATACCCCCCACATATTTTTCTTATCAATATAAATTCAGTATAGCATAATAAATGTAGCAAGAATTCCAGAAGAAAAATTAATTCAAAAGGATTTTTATTTATTTAGACAACCAAATATCCCTTTGTCTCAAAATCAGTATTTCAAACCATTTAACTTTCTCTTCTAATTCCCTCATTTTTCTTTCAGGCCCAATTTCAATTTGAAAACACACATGACTCTTACCACTAGTGAAGGATCAGTCTCAGTGTTCTCATCCAAATAGTCAAGCAATGCCTTTTGCAACTGTTGGATTTCATCTTCTCCTCCTGAGACCTACAAATTATCAAAATATGAATCAACAAAATATTAGTGGTTTATTACAGGTTTCTTGAGACAGGACTGCATTATGTAGCCTAGGTTTGGCATCAAACTTGTGATCTTTTTGACCCAGCTTTCTAAGTGCTGGGATTACAGGTACATACCCCTATGCCAGGCTACTAGTGTTAATAAATTTCTACATGTAAAAAACCTGATAAAGCTGGGTGTGGTGGTGCACATCTTTAATCTCAGCACTGGGAAGGCCAAGGTAAGAGAATTGCTGTGAGTTGGAGGCTACCCTGAGACTACATAGAATTCCAGGTCAGCCTGAGCTAGAGCAAGACCCTATCTGGGAGGCAGGGGAGTGGGGGAAAGGGAGAGGCTGAAGAATTGATTCATTTCTTAAAGTACTTTTCTTCGAAGCCTAACAACCTGGGTTCTATTCCCCAATACCCATGGAAAACCAGATACACAAAGTGGCACATTCATCTAGAGTTTGTTTGCAGCGGCTAGAGGCCCTGGGTGTGCCCATTCTTTCTTTCTCTCTCTTTGCTAAGAAATAAAATATTTTAAAGAAACCTGATAAATTATTAACTATGCCAACATAAATATTGAGATCAAAGCCGGGTGTGTTGGCACACGCCTTTAATCCCAGCACTCAGGAGGCAGAGGTAGGAGGATCGCTGTGAGTTCAAGGCCACCCTGAGACTCCATAGTGAATTCCAGGTCAGCCTGGGCTAGAGTGAGACCCTACCTCGAAAAACGAACAAAAAAAAAATTGAGATCAAGACAAAGAAAAATATAAATTGATATCTTAGGTTTAACTTCATTTTTTATGAATGAACATGTTATTTTGCATTTTAAATATAAACTCATTGGTGGATAATACTAATATTACAAAAATGTGCCAAGTCTTCAGAACCAGAAAGGCCCTGGCACTGGTTTTTCCTTTTTGAAAAAGGATACAATCATACTTTTTTTTTTTTTTTTGGACAGGCAGGGTCTCATGTATTCCAGGCTGATCCCAAACATGCTATGCAGTAAGAATCTCAGCTTTTTAGTACAGTTACTGGAAACTGTTACTATCTGTATTAAAATTTACTATAGATTTTAGATACTATTTATGAAAAACTATGAGGGAAAATATTTTTATAACTGAGATGAACATAGTACTCTATTTCATATAGGGTATTAAGGACAAAACAGGTGAGCTGCTTATTTAGGTGGAAAAAAAGACTGAATTTGTAAGTTCAGTTAAAAAGTTAGAGTAGAAATTAAATGAGTTAATAGCCATAGCTAATAATCTAATTCTACCATATGAAATGCCAAGTACAAGGTTTAGATTATACATATGACAAAAGCAAAGATTAGAATAATCCATCATCTATGTGTGTTGAAATTGGTCACCTGCCATCTATCTCACTAACTAATAAAAGGACCAGAATTCCTAGAGAAATAACTGACATCACAGATGGGGTATTAAAGTAAGAGATTCCCTTGAATACTTTGTTATTTCAGAAAAGATCTTTAAATGATGGAAACATAACAAAAGGACATAAAAGCCAATTTAAAAGTTCTCTCCCTGGTCAAATATAAGGGCAATTTGAACATTAAAATAATGATGATTGTCATGGTTTGATCCAGGTGTCCCCCACAAACAAATGAATGTGTTCTCAGTGATTGATCCTCAGCTGATGGCAGTTTGGGTATTAGAACCTCACAAGAGGTGTATTGTGGGGGCGGTCTTATGGGGGTTATAAACCAGCTTCCCTTTGCCAGTGTTTGGCACACCTTCCTGCTGCTGTTTGCAGTGCTGTGGCGGAGGTGATGTCCACCCTCTGCTCATGCCATCATTTTCCCTGTCAGGATGGAGTCTCCCCTCAAGTCCGTAAGCCTAATAAACCCATTCCTCCACAAGCTGCTTTTATTTGGTTCTTTCTGTGCAGCAACTAGAAAGTTAACTGCAACAGTTTTGGAACCAGAGAGCAGGGTCATCTGTTGCTGCTAGAACCCTGATCTTGTGACTTTGGCCTTTTGGAAGTGATCTGCAGGAAGAATGTGGAAGGATTTGAAACCTTGTCCTGAGAGATGCCTTGCAATGCTGTGAGTACAGCTTCATGGAGCATTCTGGTCAAAGTTGAAAAGACCTGAATGAAGTAAGAACTATGGACTGTGAGGTTTGGTTTACAAGGGTGAGAAAGAACTTTGTCAGGACTATGCCAGAAGCAGTTTGTGTGAGAGGCTTGCTGCGTTCTGCCTGACTGTGTCCTGGGAACCTGTGCAGGGTTGCTTTATGTAAAGATGGATTGGTGTGAGCAGATGGAGATGGCACAGAAATAAAGATCTTTGGGCCGAAACGTCTGCCTGTTCACCTGCAATTGTTTGAGATTACAACCATTGAGATTGGGCCAGGTGATCTGCATCGGAACATCAGGAATAATGTGGACTCTTTGAAATAAGGGGCCTGAATGCTTTGTTCCCCCTGAATTAACAAACTGGTAGCCCACCTGGTTCTATGGAATAGAACAAATGCTGAAAGAGAGGGTCATTGCATTTGAACCAGTTTTGTTTTTGAAAAATAGCCATCGACAGTGTGAAGCAGGTGTGCTAGATTGCTTGCATGGAGGCCCAATGGAGCCATGAGGATGAACTGTGGGTTGCAATGGAGACCCAATAATATGCCAGGACTATGGATGGTTGCCAAGGCAAGCTGCAAACACCAGATGAAATTTTCCCAGACTGTGAGTAGCTGAGCTGGAGGGGCGGAATCGAATCTCCAAGAGACTTGTTCAAATGCAGGATCACTGAACTTGGAGTTAAGAGATTGAGGTTTCCCTGCTTGTTTTAAATCTTGTATTGGTTCAATCTGTTTTTGCTATGCCTCATTTTATCTTTTTCAGTGTGAGTGTTCTGTGCCATTATGGGTTTATTTTTTGGTATTACGGTTCAGTTGAGAGCTGTGGGGACTTAAGAGTTGAGCTTTACACATTGTATATACATCATGTATGATTATTAGTTTGTGGGGGCCAGGGGTGGACTGTCATGGTTTGATCCAGGTGTTCCCACAAACAAATGAATGTGTTCTCAGTGACTGATCCTCAGCTGATGGCAGTTTGGGTTTTACAACCTCGCTGGAGCGGTGTTGTTGGGGGTGGGTTTATGGGGATTATAAACCAGCTTCCCCTTGCCAGCGTTTGGCACACCTTCCTGCCACTGTCTGCAGTGCTGTGGCAGAGGTGATGTCCACCCCTCTGCTCATGCCATCATTTTCCCTGTCAGGATGGAGTCTCCCCTTGAGTCCGTAAGCCTAATAAACCCACTCCTCCACAAGCCATTTTTGTTTGGGTTCTTTTTGCGCAGCAACTAGAAAGCTGACTGCATCAATGATAATTATAATCTATTAAGTAGACCAGGAGTATTATACTTGATGGTAATATATTGACAGTGAGTTTTTGCTAGTGATAACTGTACTATGGATATTTGAGAACTCTTATTAGTCGAAGTATACATTAAAAAGAAAGAACAGTACAAAAATTACTAAAAGGCTTCTACCCAAATCCCTTAGTTTCTGATAGCTCATTACATGGGCTTGTTAAAGCAAACCCAGGGAAGGCCCAAAGAATTTATATTTCTAGTAAGTTCCTAGGTAACGTCAATGTTGGCACTGCTTTTGTAGGAAATGAATTTTGAAAACCACTGCACTAGAGAATTCAGGAGGTGATGGGGTATTATGCCTACCAATGAATTAAAAATGGTTCAGAAAATATTAAACACACACACACACACACACACACACACACACACACAGAGAGAGAGAGAGAGAGAGGGGTAACAAGTTAAAGGCCAGTCTGGGTTAGAGACAACTGCTATCTCAAAAACAAAAAATTAGCTCAACAAAAACTCTCATAAACAAAATACATATGGACATATGAACACATATGTATACTTTGAAACAGAACGATAAAGTAAACAACATGAATTTCTTTTTTTTTTTTTTTTTTTGGTTTTTTGAGGTAGGGTCTCACTGTAGCCCAGGCTGACCTGGAATTCACTATGTAGTCTCAGGGTGGCCTTGAACTCACAGGGATCCTCCTACCTCTGCATCCCGAGTGCTGGGATTAAAGGTGTGCGCCACCACACCTGGCATGAATTTCTTAACGAAGGAATTTGAACAAAAGGGTAATGGCAACTTTTGTACTAATCTTTTGTTAGGCATTAAATTATTTCAAATACAAAGTACAGATAAAAAAAGAGGAATGATTACTGACATGTACAAAGTTACAAGCATAAGAAAAGACTAGAAAACAAAAACAGGAGTCGTATATAGTAAATTATTATCACTTCACTTATACCCTTTCAAAACTTAAAAAAAATTTTTTGAACGTTTTTTTCATTTATGCCTTAAAAAAATTTCAGGGTTGGGGATTTAGCTCAGTGGATGAGGCCATGGGTTCGTTCTTCAGCCCTGGAAAAAAATAAAATTCCCCTAGGGTAAATATGGAAAGAAGCCTTCATGCCTCTTTCCCATATATGACTCTACAAGTGGGGCAGTAGGTGGCTTAATGAGTTCTTCAGAAACTAATGAATACTAAAGTTGGAGCACCTATCTGTTTGTTATATATTTCTGTGTAACAGGGACACACAGGAATGAATTTAGAAATAAGGGCCTCCCACTTGACCACTAAAGTACACCAAACAGAAACATGTTTTAAGCCGGGCGTGGTGGCGCTCGCCTTTAATCCCAGCACTCGGGAGGCAGAGGTAGGAGGATCACCATGAGTTCAAGGCCACCCTGAGACTACAGAGTGAATTCCAGGTCAGCCTGGACTAGAGCGAGACCCTACCTCAAAAAAACAAAAACAAAAAAAAAAAGAAACATGTTTTAAATATATTAACAATGATACACAAAGAAAACTGAGGATTTATATAAGCCATTTAAAAGTTGTTGCTACACATAATTCATTCTAAAGTATTACCTTTGAAAATCCCAGTTTCAGAAGCACAAATCTTATTTTGAGAGGTAAATTATAGATCAGTATAAAGTCTACCATGTATAAGACCTAGTTATTACACTGATATATATAAAGACATACCCCCCCACCCCACCCCAACACACAATTTTATTGAATCTACAAAATATCTAGGGCTAACTGTTGGGCATGGTGGTGCACACCTTTAATCCCACAACTGAGGAGGCAGAGGTAGGAGGATCACTATGAGTTCGAGGCCAGTCTGGGACTATAGAGTGAATTTCAAGTCAGCCTGGGCTAGAATGAGACCATACCTCAAAAAAAAAAAAAAAAAAAAAAAAAAAAAAAAAAAAAAAAAAAAAAAAAAAAAAAAAAACAAATGTATAGTTGAGATGTAGCTCAACTGGTAGAGTGCTTGCCTAACAATGCATGAACCCTGAGTTTGATCCCTAGAACTGCATAATCTGGGTGTGGTAGCACATGCTGTAATCCCAGCACTCAGAGGCATGAAGATCAGGAAATCAAGGTTATCTTCTTCTACATATCAAATTCAGAGCCAGCCTGAGCTACATAAGACCCTGTTTCAAAAACAAATGAATGAATGAATGTCTAAGAAAGCAAGAATTCTTTTTCTCAATACCTGTTTTAAAATTCGTTCTATAGACCCTTGATCCATTTTGCTGGTAACAGCATCCTTCCTCAGTCGTGCAGCAACAGTTCCAAGGTAATCAAGAGATGCTACTCTTAAAGCCATTTCTGTTGACTTGTTACTGAACTGGTGAACCTAAACATTAAAAACGTGATATTCCTAAGTTAGAATTTCTTAGGGTAAAATTTTTGGATACTTAGGAAACATTACCATAGTTTCAGATTAGTAATATTACTTTTTTCAGTTCACAGAAAGGCATGTCTCATAGGTTTTGTAAAAGTATAAGTTGCAGAAATCCAAATATTCTTTTTAAAGATATGAGAGAGAGAGAGAGAGAGAGAGAGACAGAGAGACAGAGAGAGAGAGAGAGAGAGAGAGAGAGAGAGAGAGAGAGAGAGAGAGAGAGAGAGAGAGAAAGTATATGGGCACACCAGGGGCTCTTGGCACTGCAAAGCAACTCCAGATGCATGTACCATTTTGTGAATCTGGCTTTATGTGGTTACTGGGGAACTGAACCGTCAGGCTTTGTAATCAAGTGACTTTAACTGCTGAGCCATCTCTCTAGCCCCCAAAATATTCTTTAAAAATAAAAAAGAGGTCTGAATAGATGACTCAGCAGTAGGTACACGTCCTATAGGACGCAACATAAGGGACTGAAACTACTCTAGAACACACATAAACAGCTGAGCATAGCTATGTGTGCCTATAAGCCTTGTTCTGTAGGGAATCATTGAGAACTGGGAATTGCTGGCAAGCTCCAATATCAGTAAGAAACTCTAGGTCAAACAAGAACAGGTGATGGAGAGATGGAGCAGGCCAACAGACTTTATACTCCGGCCACCACAGGTCATCGCATGGTGTGTCACAAGGACATACACTACTTTGCATATACCACATACATATACAATAGGGGGGTAGAAAAAAGCAAAAAATAAATGAAAATAATTTTGGGTGTGGTGGTGTATGCCTTTAATCCCAGCACTTGGGAGGCATAGGTTAGGTGGATCACTGGGATTTTGAGGCCAGCCTGGGACTACAGAGTGAATTTCCAGGTCAGCTGTGGCTAGAGTTTACCTACTCCCCCCCCCCCCAAAAAAAAAAGAAAAAGAAAAGAGAAATCAGTTTCCAGTTTCCTACTATATTATATAAGGACTAAAAAATACCATATGCCTTTAAAAGTACTCTTAGAAATGAAAAAAGGATCACACACTAGTCACTGTTAAGCTTTTAAATAACAACAAGAATTTGTGACTGAGTGTTGGCGACATTTTTAACTAATAATACCTCCATTTCTCTCCCTCTGACAAAAAAATCGTAAAGCACTGCAATCATATATAAGGAAATGAAAGTACTAAAACTCACAACAGTTTAGTTTTCTACAGGTACTGACAATATACAGATGAATATACAAAAATAGCAACGCAATGTTCAAGTTTCTTTACACATTTTAAAGTATTGATCATCTGTGAATCAGAGTACACCCTAAGTATGTTTTCTTCTAGTAATCTAATATAACCTTTAACTGCTATACTCTTACCAACAGTCTTCCTAACAAACTAAGAAGTAATTCAGCAGCTGGCCACTCAGGCTTATTGACTGTTGAAAGAAGGTCTTGAACAAAATTTTCAAAGAGTGGTCTGTAATCTTCTTCACCTTGCTTACTGCCACATCTGTTACAAGAAAAATAATGAAAAGCATGTTAACTTGAGGTGGCGTGACTACTAACATGACTAACATTTTGTTAGCTAGGTTACTTTCTCTGTTTTAGTAACAAGGCAAGTGACAGTATGTTTAGTAAAATATGGTTGAAAAGTAATCTATTTATCAAACTCCATTATACCTTAATCATAAATGATTCATTTATTAACTAATATTTTCATTACTCTCTGGAAGTTATTAACATCCATTAAAAATGGCTGCATAAAAAAATGGCAGCATGTTTCCTTTCTATATAATTGTCATGAATTCTTTGTTTTACTTTTTATTAATTGCCTGAGTAACCTCTTTAAATAAATTTTCCTATTCAAGCAGACTATCTCAAAATGTAGTGAAGAAAAATTATTTAATTTCAATACAGAGTTTAAATTTCAGGATACAAATCAAACAAGTTCATTATTTTAGATGTACTTCTCTGCCTCATTGCAAAGACCAGGAAACAAACTATAAAAGCATATTGAAGTTCAGATTATGGCAGGAAACTAGACTCATCTTTTCCCTGAGTACTCCACCGTGGAAATAACAATCATACTTTGTTCATTTTACTCACTTTTTAAGGAAGATGGAAAGGAAGTTTTGGGCTGTTCTCATAGCTGTTTCATAAGAGTTAGTAATGACAACATCCTGGTCAACCTAGAGTGAGAAAAATGAATTTATAAAGAGAATAAATAACAAATTAGGTCAGTTGTTATGGCCATGTAATTACTGAGTAGATGAAACACATTTAAATATTTAAACTATTTTTTTTACGAAGGGAGAAGCTGTTAGCATACTAAATATAAAGCTTTATAAAAAAATAAAAGGTCCAGATCATTTAAATTTATTAAAATAAGAATGAGAAATGCAATTTAAAAATATGCTATCAGTAGTTGATTACCATGATCCATCTCAGAAGAACAAATAGAATGAAAAGTACTTTTTAGGATAGGGAATATAACTTGGTGGTAGAGTGGATGCCAGTGCCACAAATACTAAGATAAATTAGTAACCCAATCACCAAAGAATATTAAAACCTCAGAGTTTATTAAACCATTGGAATAGAATTCAAAGGGCTGCAGGGATGGCTCAGTGGTTGAGCACACTTGTTTGCAAAGCCTTCTGGTCTGGATTTTTTTTTCTTTTTTTGGTTTATCAAGGTAGGGTATCACTCTAGCCCAGGCTGACCTGGAATTCACTCTGTAGTCTCAGGGTGGCCTTGAACTCATGGTGATCCTCCTACCTCTGCCCCCCGAGTGCTGAGATTAAAGGCATGTGCTACCACACCCAGCTCTCTGGTCTGGATTTGACTCCCCAGTACCCACACGAAGCCAGGTGCACTAAGTGGCGCATGTATCTGGAATTTGTTTGTACTGTCAAGAGGTCCTGGAATTCCCATACTCTCTCTCATAAATAAATAAAAATATTTTTAAAAGAACAGAATTTAAAAACTCAGTGAATTAAAAAGTAGGAAATGGAATTCAAATTCAATATTAACAAGGAATAGAAAAATAAACTATGGTTGAATTTTTCATTAAGTAGAATCAATCTGACTTGAGTTATGGGTATATATTAAAAACAATGTTGAATGAAAGAATTAGCTGTGAATACATCACTATAATTCATGCATTTTTTTTTTTTTTGAGGTAGGGTATTGCTCTAGCCCAGGTTAACCTGGAACTCATTCTATAGTCCCAGGCTAGGCCGGGCGTGGTGGCGCACGCCTTTAATCCCAGCACTCGGGAGGCAGAGGTAGGAGGATTGCCATGCGGTCAAGGCCACCCTGAGACTACAGAGTGAATTCCAGGTCAGCCTGGACTAGTGAGACCCTACCTCGAAAAACCAATATATATATATGTATAGCCCCAGGCTGGCCTCCAACTCACAGGTATCCTTTTACTTCTGCCTGCCAAGTGCTGGGATTAAAGGAATGCACCACCAAACCCAGCCCTAATTTATGCAAATTATAAAACAAAATAATCCTATTTAAATCTATATTGATAAATTAAATGGGAAGAGATGAACATTCTCATGACATGTGTCATCAATGGTAAGAAACGGAAAATTAGAAGAGAAAAAGAAAACGCTCAAATTTTCCTACTGCATATACTTGATCATTAAATATTTATTAAGCATACACATATATTAAACTTTGGATATAACAGAATAAACTATTCCTGTGTAACTTAACTATGAGTTATTAAAAAAAAAAATCCGGGCGTGGTGGCGCAAGCCTTTAATCCCAGCACTCAGGAGGCAGAGGTAGGAGGATCACCATGAGTTCGAGGCCACCCTGAGACTACACAGTGAATTCCAGGTCAGCCTGGACTAGAGTGAGACCTACCTCGAAAAACAAAAAACAAACAAACAAAACCTCATTTTCCACGATTTCTACATCAGTCATAACTATTTGGTAGTCACACATATTACATATAATTGTAATATTCACTTTCACTATCTCACTTAATTTTTTTTTAAAATAATTTTTTGTTTGTATGTATGTATGTATGTATGTATGTATGTATGTATGTATGTATGTATGTATGTATGTATGTATGTATGTATGTGCATGCCATCAGAGACAGAAGAGAGATAGAAAGAGAATGGGTGTACCAGGGCTTTCAGCCATTGCAAATGAACTTTAGATGCATGTACCATTTTGTACATCTGGCTTTACATGGGTACTGGGGAACAGAACTTGGGTCATTAGGCTTTGTAGGCAGGCTACCAAGTCATCACTCCAGCCTCACATTTCAGTTTTACATGCTATTTAAGTACAGGCCTGTTAAATATTATCATCCTCACTTTATAGCCAAGAACAAAATACCTAGAAATTAAAATGTTTTGTATGCTTCGTGGATTGAAGATATGAGTCAAAACTTGTCCCTTAAAAACCTTGTTTACTTAGGTTCTACACAGTCTGAAGTTCAGTCATGAACACTAATAAAAAACTTCAGTTTTGTAAGTATCACAGAGTATAGATGTTTCTGTTTACTAAAGTGTAAAGTTAATAAGACCTTTATTCATTTCCTTACTTTTTTATTTGAGTCCTCTTCTGAATTAGAGTCTTTCTCTGACGATGGTAAGTGAACTACACACTGAATAAGTTGTAAAACTAGTGCCGTAACCATCTGAATATACATAGGTTCTCCATCCATATCACTACTATTTAACCTTTAACGAAGAAGAAACAATTTAAATTATATTAAATGTAAAAATAATGTCATCTTACATGTTTACCATCTTCAAGTTTCCGGATGATTTTTAAAAGTCATCACCATTTCTTGTCATTCCCTTTACTGCTTTATAAATGTTATTTTATCCAGTTGGTTTAGCCCAATCTAAACTGGAACTATAGTCCCAAGGCTGGCTTCGAGCTCATGGCAATCTTCCTACCTCAGCTTTCAAGTGCTGGGATTACAGATGTGAACCACCATGCTAGGCAAGTCTAGTTATTTTTAATACGTTAGAAATAAATCTCAAGTAAATGTCTATGAATGCCAGAGGAAAAAATAAAGCATTTAATATAAACATTTTCACTTTATAAGAACAGAAAAAATTTTTTAAATGAAATAAGTATTGAATGACTTTAGAACATAAGTCTTAAAGGTTTCCAAATACCTACATATTTTAATGCCCAAAAGCTGAATGAGGTAATTAGTAAAATCTGCTATACAGTTACTTCATCTTTGTTGTTTTTTGAAATAGGGTCTTACTCTGTAGTTTAGGCTGATTTGGACTCACACCATAGACCAGATTGACCCCAAAATTGCAATGATCCTCCCAGCTCTGCCTTCTAAATGATGAGAGTAAAGGGATGCACCACACCAGGCCACAGTTAACTTTTAGGAGTATGAGGTCTGCAGCACTAATTATGAAAAGTCAATTTACAAGTGTTTTATTCAATAAACATCACACAAATCTAAGAATTTCTGTGTATGGATTACTTTTCTATATGTTTAGAAGACAACAGATGTTTATCAATGCACACTTAATCCAAAAAATAAAGACAAAACTATTTTACAGACGCAATCTAAAAAATAACTATCTATCTATCTACCTACCTATCTATACACACACACGCACGCACACACACAAATACATACATACACACACCAGGCCAATGCATCTAACCATCAGGAATATTATGTGATAAAAGCAATGATTACCCAAGACAGCAAAGATAAATAAAGTTGATGAATAGGGAATAGCATTCCTTAGTGCACTTAATCTCCATGTCTCTTCTATACTATTCTTAGAGCCATCTTTCAGCTCTCTAAAATATTATAATATCTGACAGATTAGCACTATCTCTAACGTATTAAGTCGAAATTCCTTATCATAGCTCAAATAGATTCTTGGTATCACTTGATTTTTCTGAGCTACATTTCCTATTGCTTTTCTTGTAGGCCATAGATGATTTTAAAACTGAGTACCCAGAAGTAATCTTTGGTTGTTACAAATGGAAGGAGGGGACTTCATTGTGCAAAGGCAAAAGATGTTAACAAACATGCTACAAAACAGAAAAGTCAAGAGAATCAAAGTATTATCTAGTTCAAAACTATACCCCCAAAAATTAAAAAAAAAAATGCCATGGATTTTTACATTTTAAGATCAAAGAACATATTTGTCTTTCAAATATTCTATATTTTTTTCATACATTTATGCTATTCTTGCTGTTCTGACTGAACTGTCTTTTTTATATAAACATTAAAACCAGATAAAAATAGTGAAGAATACATGCTTGATAGTTACAATATAACGGAGTTCTTCATTGTAGTTGAAAGTCTGCTATTGTTACCTGAAATTCCTTAAACTCCTCTTGCTAGTTGGTAATCTTGCAAGTGAGGTAAAAATTTCTTCCAAAATTAACTGCCTATGCTTTTCATATCTTGAGAATACCTGTATTGTAATCATAAAATTACTAATTAAACTTATTATAAAAGGAAACAAAAATAACACTGTTAAATAAAAATATTTGCTATCTGGAATTGAAATGCTTGTGACATTTAATAGTAATGGCCTAAGAAATCTGTTCATATTTTGTTAGATCAAAGTTGGAGAGTACAGTTTCACTTAGAAGGGTATGATACCTTGGATAGGGAAGTAATATAAGATTTAAATGACTTTAAATCATTCTGGTTTTTGTAATAATATTTAAAAATGTGTACAGTATTTTAAATTCAAGAAAAACAAAAAGACGCATTATTCAATCTGAAGTTTATAAAATCTAGTAGGACATAATAGTTCTTGTTATGAAGTGAAACTAAAAATCTGTAGTAATTTTTAAAAATTTGGAGTGATGCCAATGTTTTATTTGTAGGTAACTGAAAAAAGTATAAACTGATTATACTTACTGCAGTGACTAACTTAATGGCACACAACTGTAGTTCACTGACGTTTTCTACAAAAAACGGTGTTATTCCCATTGATGAAACCTGAAAAAACAAAACCGTAATAGTAAATATTTTTAATCATTTCAATAATTCTAATCTTTACATTCGAACACAGACATACTTCAAAACCTTCAAAGGACATTTTGCTTTCTCCAATCTGGTCAGCATGTATTTCCTCCTCTGGTCCCTTCATTTTCACATCAAGTATTTTTGCTTCCTTTCTCTAATCTATACCCTTTAGACTAATAAACATGATGAGAGCATAAAAACAAAAACAAACAAATTAAAAAAAAACCCCAACACCCTGTGTTTGATGGATGAACATATGCTAACATATGACAAAGAAAATATCTTTCAAAGAATTTAGAGTATGGGATTTATGGAACATTCATCACTCTTATACTCAAAGTATTTCCTTATAAAATGACCTTGACTTTTATTTCTTCAATTTAGATATCCTCTGAATGGGTAAAATAACACAGTGTTGGCAGTATTAGTGAATAAGATTATAATGGATTCAATCAGATCCTCAATTTTTATACAATTTTCTCTAGAAATTTACAAAATTCTTTAAAGAAACATACCTGAAGAATTGTTGTATCTGTAAGAAGTTGTATCTCTAGCAATTCTGATAAACTGCTAACAATGTCACAAACTTTGTTATAAAGCATTACTATTACTCTCTGCTTATGAGTAGAACATTTAGCCCGTTTGGCCTTTGAACTTAATAATCCTCCTAAAATGAAAAAAAATTCAAGACAAGAAAAATATTAACTTTTAATATTTGTCTATTTAGGGTACAAAAACTCTTTCCTAAATTAAGTGAAAGCAAAAACTTCAGGGGCTACATAAAAAAACAATGTGGCAACTAAAGTGGATCATGTATCAAAAGACAGAATCTTTTGCTAAGGGTATTCTATTTGAATATTCTTGTAATGAGTAATCTAAGCATTATTTAGACAGAGACTGTTAAATTGTTGAACTTTCTTTTCTTTCCACAGGAACAGCACAATAAATATATTCTCTTTTATTATGGCACTATTATATAGTAAGTAATGAAATGAACTGTATACACGTTTAACTATTTCACTGCTCATTTAGTAAAGAATAAAAAAGAGTATTTACCTTAATCAACCCATTTTGCAGACATCTGTTATGTTGAATAAAATCAAGGGGAAGGGTAATGGAATTTAAAAGCTAGTATTATGTGGATTTTCAATGGCCAGTAAAAGTAATTTCAACTATAAACAATACTAGTTAAATATTCCTCCATCCAAAAACTAGAACAAAAACTATTCAGACTTCAGTTTTTCAGATTGTGGAGTACTTACATATATCTAGTTGAATATCCCTAACCTAAAAATATGAAATGTTTTCAAATCCAAAACATTTTGTTTGTCATGTTAATACTCAAAAAATTTTTTGTATTTCAGAGAATTTTGATTTTTAAATCAAGGATACTCAACCTGTTGTTGCTAAAGGAGTAATACCTGAGCATTAGCTTAACTAATATTTCTTCATTCTAGTGAAATAAAAATCATTCACATTACCCAAAAGTTTTGGTGTCTTCTAAAACCATTGTATTTTTTGTTGTTGTTATTGATGTTTTTGTTTTTTTGAGGTAGGGTCTGACTCTAGCTCCAGCTGACCTGGAACTCACTCTGTAGTTTCAGGCTGGCCTCAAACACAGTGATCCTCGTAACTCTGCCTCCCAAGTGCTGGGATTAAAGGCATGTGCCACTATGTCCATCTTAAATCATTGTATTTTTAATTTGCTAACACGAAAAATTTCACAATAGATAATTTGATACTATAACTAAAAAAACTACTAATATAAAAGAACAAACTAACCTCCATGAGGATCTAATCTGTAAACAGGATCATATTGGGGATAGAGTGTATTCTGTAAATGAAATTTTGTATACTGTATAACTCTTTCAATTACATCCTCAATGTATACAGCTTTTGGCATGTTAGGAGATGTCATAATGTTGATAGTTGTAAGACAGGCGTCTGCTGACTTTGTAACTCTCTCCATGATAAGGTCTCTCCATAATCTTTCTTCTTCTTCAGTATCATTATTCTACAAAACAGCACATGGTTAAAGTAGAAATAAAGTACATGTTTAGGTCTCCAATTATGATAAATTTGATTTTCATTGGTGGAAAGCAGAATCTGTAAGAATATATAGAATTCATTCAGGATATTCCTTAAAGAATACTTGGAATAAAGTACAAATATTGAGAAGCATTTTATTTTTTTATTTTTATTTGAACGCAGAGAGAGAGAGAGAGAGAGAGAGAGAGAGAGAGAGAGAGAGAGAGAGAGAGAGAGAGAGAGAACGAACACATCAAGACCTCTTGCTGCTGCCAATGAATACCAGACAAGCACTGGGGAATCAAACCTGGGTCATTAGGCTTTGCAGGCATGTATATTAACCACTGACTCCTCTCTCTAGCCATATTTTATTTTATTGACATAGCCTAGGCTGGCCTTGAACTCATTATGTAAACCAGGCTAGCTTCAAACCTGTGGCAATCCTATCTCTGGGATTACAGATGTATACTACTGTACCCAGTTTAGGTAAGACTTTTATTTCCCATTTTTGCTATTCTTTTAGCATTTTCAAATATGACATACTCTTCCTTCTAATTTTACCAATAGGTGATGATCCATGACAATGTTAGTTAATTTATCTTTTGTGCATAGCTTTTATTAAGTAGCAAAACGGTATTGACTTTCTATACCTGAGATTTTTTTTTTTGAGGAAGAATCTCATTTTAGCTGACTGACCTGACTATGTAGCCCAATCTGGCCTTGAATTCACTACATTCCTTATACTTTACCTTCCTCAGTGCAGCGATTAGGAGCAAGTCACCACACCCAGCTTAAAAGACCTTTTTCTTTAAATACTATTTTAAAAAATTATTTCTTAGCCAGGTACACACCTTTAATCTCAGCACTTAGGAGGGAGAGGTAGAGAGATAAAAACTTTGAGTTCAAGGTCACCCTAAGACTACATAATGAACTTCAGGTCAGCTTGGATTAGAGCTATACCCTACCTGAACAAACAAAAACAAAACAAAAATTTATTTATTTGAGATGAAAAAAGAGGTAGGGAAGGGGGGGAGAGAGAAAGAGAATGAATGGGTGCACCATGGCCTCCTGTCACTGAAAATGAACTGCAGATGCATGCATCTGAGTTCCCGTAGGCCCTGGGGAACCAAACCCAGGCCACATCACAATAACAAAGTGAAAAACTCTAAGTACCATAATAAAATGAATCAATCTGTACACACATACACACACCAAGATATCTCATGAGATAAAGTTCAGTGTATACACACATATATAGTATGTGTGTATAGAAATATGTATATTATAGTGTTAAAAGCAGCCTATTTCTTTTTAATGTTTTGAAATTTTTCTATAGTGAACATATCACTTTTGTAGTATTTACCTATTTATTATTCCTATAGCTGAAATCTAAGGCTTGGTTTTATACATGGTTAAGGGATTGAACTATACCTGAACTTACTGCTAGCTGTATGCACCCCTCCCCAGTTTTGGTTCTAAGGACTGAACTCAAAGCTTTGTACCATGCATTTTACCATTAAGTTATATCCCAAAACTAATAGACATAAACCAGTGCAATCACACTGTAACCACTTTTAATATAAACAAATTTAAATATAGAAACTGTTGTCATTGCATTTATTTAGTTACACTGGTACAACTGTTTAAGCGATTCGGTCCTTTAACTGAAGAAATATAAATCTGTCTTTATTATTCTTCCTCTATGGCAACACAATGAACTGATAATGTTTAATATTAGTATGATTCACTAAAAGTGAAATTTCATTAATTAAATAGTAATTAATGGCAAGAAGCTCAACGAATGGCATCTGGAATCTGTCCAAAAGTAGAAGTTGCTCATGAAAAACTTAAGAGTAAAATTAACAGTATAGATCTTAAACTTACATGATTTAACAAAGTGGAAAGCTTCGATCCATCTTGAATATTCTTCTCCAAAATATTTAGGACTTTCACAGTTTTATCAGTTGAAAGCTAAAAAAGGAAACATAAGTTATTTTATAAATCATTGTTGAGAGTTGCAAATTATTTAAGAAACAAACTAACTGTATTTGGGCTATTGAAGATATGATATAACCACTCTTTTAAAGAGTTGGGGGGCAAGGTTCAGTGTTTAGAACCTCTACTCAATTCTGCTTAAAAAGTTAATTAACACAGATGATAGAATTCAGAGTGATAAGTACATATGAGGTACATAGCCCATGCCTCAACTCTCAGTACTTATTATATAGTTAAGAGTGAATTTCTTCTGATGGCTGGTCCTTTGCTCTCTGGAAATGACCTCAATATGCGTATGAACATAAACATCAAAGATTTCACTTATTGGCTTAATTATTACATGATTCTTTATAATGATGTGTTTTTTTTCAAATCAGGAAACAAAAAACCCAAGACAGTATTTTGAGTAACAAGCATGAAATTCTTCCTTTACTTAGTAGAAATCTCTTGTTATTTATATTCTCTTCTTTACATAGTATTCCTTTTAGGTTTCCAACATGCTTGTAGGACATTTGCCCTAGTCAGCCAGAAGAGTCAAGAATTAAAGAGAACTGACAATTCAGTTTGATTACTCAAACTGAATTATTAAAGAAAGTTCTGCAAAATATGTCTATACTCTGAGAATAGTTAGAAAATTTGCCCTTTGAAATAGAAATTATCAGGTTCATATAACTGTACAACTTAAAAAATTAACTATGATCAGGACTGGCATTTCAAAAAACTCTTGATACATTCTTATAACTAAAATTAATCAATATGTCCCTACATAATTGTACATAGTACTAACAATACAAACTATTAACACATTAATGCTTAGTTACCAATTAGCTAGTCTGGCTTTAAAAGTAAATTCATGGCACATTCATTATTTAGAAGATAGATAATATTCAAACAAAGAAAAAACCCATTATCATATCATGTCCTTAACACATTTTGCTAATTTTTCTATTATTCCAGAAAGATAAATTACTATTTCTACATTATAGACGAGGAACCTTGAGGCTCAGAGTAATAATTCTGTACAAGAGAAAGCCTGGTTAGAAGAGAAGGGAACTATCCTAAAACCCTGTCTGCATAGTAGTCATACAATAATTCAGGGGGTCGGTATAGATAATAAAGATAACAGGAAACCAATTTTTGATGCTGTTACTACTGTTTTAAGTTATGATAATTTGCTATTTCACTAGTGTAATGAAACTATTTATAATAGAGATCTTCTAGGAAAGTCTCTCTTCTAAGAAAGACATCTCACCAAAGTCCACAGCAATCAGGCAATATATTTAATAGTTAGCTAAAACTTGCAACATTCTATAGTGAGGGAAATATGTTGAAATTGCACCTTTATCATAATTCTAAAAGACTAAAGCAAACGTCAAAGAAAAAAAATTTAGTACTTTTGATACGATAAATTAATCTTTGAGAATAAAAAAATTAGAGCCCATGCCTGTCAATGAAGTAAAATATGCTTTTGCTTAATCTGTAGAATATATTTTTCACCTAGTGTTACTAAGATAGAATTTGTTTAAATTTCAGAAGATAATCATGAGTTTTCTTTTAATTAGGCATATAACTTTGTAATTTTTCCTAAAAATTTAAACATTTCTTATCACCATATTAGGAAAACTTAAAATTTTTACTTTACTGAAATACCTTATCCATTATACCCATTGCTTTAATTTTAGCAGATTCGCTCCCAAGTTCATTAAGCTGATGTTTTCCTAGGAGTAGTTCCTGAGGAATTTCATCATCATCACCTGAAAAACCAAACCAGCCAAACAAAAAGTTAGGTAAAAGTAAAAACTCAAAAATGGTAAACTCAGTGTTAGCGTATGTGTGTGTGTGTGTGTGTGTGTGTGTGTGTGTGTGTGTGTGTGTGCACGCGTGCGTAGATGTATATGCATATTTGTGCAGAAGGTACACAGGAGAATGTCAGGTGTCTTCCTCTATGTCTCATCTGCATGTTTGTTTGAGACAGTTTCTCATTGAACCTGGAGATCCTGTTTTCAGTTAGACTGGCTGACCAGTGAACCCCAGTGATTCTTGGGTCTTGGTTCCATATAGAACTAGTGTTAGAGGTATATGTAGTCACAGCCGGTTGTTTACATGGATGCTAGAGAATCGAATTCAGAGCGAATCAGGCTCTCTCAAACTCTCATGGCTGCATGGTATATGACACTACCCACTGAACTATCTCCTTAACCTTTCAACGATCATCTAAGATTTTAAATAAATTTTTGGCCACAAAAATTATAATTTTTGTTTATAATCAAACAGATTAAGAGGCCTCTGTAAACCTCATAAAACTCTAAGTAAAAGAGGGCAGAAGTAAAATGAAGAGTTCTAAAATGCTAACACATAGTCTTCCTATCTTTACTCCTGGATGTTGACTCTTTAACCATGCTCTCTGACCCAGGAGGCTGACCTGGATAAAATACACCCAGCTGCCCATGCCTCATGGTTTCTGTTTGCATTTAGCCATTGGGGTCCTCTGTGAGAAGTCTGAGTAGGAGAGCAGGGTCAAGCTATTTATATCCCTTACTCCTCCACTGGCAAAAGTACTGCTTCTTTTAAGGCAAGACTACACTTTATTTTTCACTTTTTGTGATTGCTTTTTATTCCATTATTCTTTTTTAAAAATGCTTTATTCATTTATTTAGGGAAGAGAGAGAATATGAATATGAGAATCAATGGGCACGCGAGGGCCTCTAGCTGCTACAAACAAACTCTAGAAGCATGTGCCATTTTGTGCATCTGGCTTTACATGAGGTCTGGGGAATTGAACTCAGGTCATCAGGCTTTGCAAGCAAGCACCTTAACCTCTGAGCCATCTCTTCAGACCCATTTTGACAAGTTTTGGATAGAACACCCATAAAGCTAGAATGGAATCCAGGAGGAGGCATATAAAGAGATAATTAGGAAGAGGGATGGGGAAAGGGCACATAAAAGATGTAAACAAAAGGGGGGAAGTTTGGCTAGGTAATGAAGAGGAGGGGGAAGAGAACCAACTAAAACAAATTGTATTTGGAAAATTCTAGAATGAAGGGATATCTAAAACTCTTAATGCTAAAACAGACAAAAAAGCAAGACAAAACAATTATCATTATGTGATTAGATTTCAAGATTTTACAGCATGGATCATGACTCTGGCAAAAAGACACAGAAAAAGGGTTAAAGAGTAAACAAATAAATTTTAAATTGAGTTTACCAAATGCAGTAAAATCCATATCTTCTAAATTATCCAAAATATTCTCAATTGAGGCTGTGAATCTTTTAAAAGTTGAAGAATCCATCATTTCTGCAACAGAAACAATGATTATTTATTATTCTAAATAGATAAGTAAAGATGAAGGTTATACAGAGAAAGTAAAATGTTACCTTCTGGTGTTAGCTTTGGCTCATAAGCTTTCCTTTTCTTCTGTTTTTCTTTTTTCTTCATTTTTCTAGCAACTAAAATAAACAAAAATAAATACTGAAATACAGGAATGGTACTTAAAATATTTCCATTTGTGTTCCTAGTTTCTGATTATTGATTAATGCTTAGACATAGTGACTGCAAATCTAAACACATACTTTTGTCTTAATTAAAAATTAGAAATTATTAGTTCATAACAGGATTAAAAATATTCTCCAGAGTTAAAGCCCTGAATCAAGTCAATTCTAGAAATCCATTGACACTCAAGAATTACCCTCACTAAGGCTGGGAGGAGGAGAATAATCTTCCATGTCAGAATCTGATGGACTTCGGTTTCGATAACGACCACCACCCGAACTCCTTCTTCCTTCATGAGAGTGGCCACTTCTCCTATGATCCCCAGAGCTTCTTCTGTCACGCTCTTCATATTCCCAAGCTTTATCGTCATCTTTTTTATGTCGTTTCCTAGAGGCTAGAAGCAAATCCCCATGACAAATAATTTACCTCACTTAATAAAAAGACTATTAAAACTTGTACTTTACAGTGAGCTACTTGGGGTAAAATCTTGATTCTGTTGTCTCACAAACTGAGTCATTCATCTATCTAGAAGTTTAAATTACAGTATATGAAGAGTACCAATTGTTTTAGCATGATCTATCTAGAACTAAAAATTTTACATGAACTAGGTTGGCTAATAAACAAATAGGAAGACTCTGGGAACTAAATCACATGGCACATTTCAGTGAAAAGTAGTACATCAGCAAGGATTATACGTAAACTTCAAGATTAATTAAGGTTTATAAAACAACTTTTATTTTGAATTTGGATAAAAAAAAAACAGAACCACCTTAAAGCATTTATATTACTGGGAAAAGGGTTTTGGGGATAAATGTCAACTTTTGAGAAAATATCACAGAATATGGGCAATCAAGTATTCCATCAATCAACAGCTAAGTTATACTCACAACTTAGCAAGAAATTCCACAGACTGATGACTTAACATTACAAACCTATAGGGATAGTATAGATCTGAACTGTAAACACTAGTATACGAAAGTCAGTTCTTCAACAACAGGCTTGTTAAACTCAAGGAGGAAAGCTTCTATGTATATGCATGCCACATAGCATGTGTTGCTGACAACTAGAAAGCTGACCGCAACAGCATGTTTATATGTTACTTTCAATCTTTCCCTTCATCCTTTTGGAGATCTATATACATTCTGCTAAAATCACCAACACCGACAGGAGCCTCAAGGTACATGTAAAAAACAGATTTCATCTGACATACCAACTCTGATTAACTGGTAAAGAGCTGCCTAAAGCAGTAAGTTGAAAATAATTCTCAGCCCAAAGAAAGTATTACAGTTCACTATAGAAGACTGATTAGAAAGTTCTGCAGTGCAAGCTAGAGGGCAGTTTAAAGGTCTCAAGTGTTAATAGGGTGTGCCTCCCTCAGAAAGGGGACTCATTTTGTATAGTATTCACTAAATGATTTTTCAACAAGCACCGAAATGTCTATTAGGAAAAAATTTGGCAACTAACAAGCAAACTTGTTTAGAAAGAAGTATGTTATGCTTTCAAGTATGAAGTCTTATGTGTACGACATCATCGACTTTAGTTTTTCTACAATTTAACTAACTTCATAATAAGTCTATTTCCAGAATTCAATCCTATGAGTAAAAAATGCTTGAAAAATCTTGTAGTCATAGAAATTATACAATATGCTATTGGCCATCATTTTTTTTTCTTTTGTGAGGTAGGATCTTGCTTGGGCAGATCTGGAACTCACTGTGTAGTTCCAGGCTGGCCTCAAACTTACAGCCATTCTCCTATCTCTGCCTCCCATGTGCTGCAATTAAAGGCATGTGCCACCACGCACAGCTGACCATCACTCTTTATAAGCCTGAGATAATCTTTAATATTTATTCAAGTTTGGACAGTTTGGATTAAGATATGGTGAAAGGGGCTGGAGAGATAGCTCAGGGGTTAAAGGCGCTTGCTTGTAATGCCTGATGGCCCTGGTTCAATTCTCCAGTACCAATGCAAAGCCAGATGCACAAAGTGGCACATACATCTGGAGTTTGTTTGCAGTGGGAAGAGGCCCTGGCGTGCCCATTTTTGCAAATAAATGCTCCTTGCAAATAAATGCAAAAAAAAAAAAAACAACTTCTATGGCACATTGTATGTTGCAATGAAGTTAGAGGGATCCCAATTTACTGTGGCTATTTTGTACTTTATCTCATTAATCTAGAAAAAGCAGGGAAATGGCAGGGGCTTAGTTGAAAGGCAATATTATTATTAGGTGTTCTCTACCTTTCCTTTTCAAATTTCTACTTTAATTTCCTTCATCTTCTCTCTCCACCTTTCCCAGGCACCCAGTGACCTTATATTTACACTGTGGCTATTCAAATCTGTTATGCTCAAATTTTAAAGACACCTTTTAATCATTTCCTCTAGTTTTTCAACAAAACTATTTCTTTAGTCTTAGCACTTAGTAACAATTTGATTAAACTGCAGGGAAACCTCAAATTTTAAGAAATCTATCTCCAAGTATAATCTTATAATTAATATTTTTTACAAATAATGCTTTCATATACTTTCCATCTTGTACTGTATTTTTACTACTGTTTTTAATCATGGTAAAATGATAATTTGGGTGTCGATGTCAACTAACAACTGACCATCTTTCAGCATTCCAATCAACAGGAGCTTTTGTTTTTCCTAGCAAAAGTCAAAATGCAAGTTTTTAAAGTAATATTAGCTTTCAACGTCCTTGCATATAGATATTATGAGACCCGTGGCTTTAAGATGAAGTTATATATTCCCATAAAATATCTGTCAGAATTCAAGGAAAGAATTATAGCTACAATGATGACAAACACCTGGCGCTGTACTCTCCCCAATTTTATAATCAGTGGGCACTTCAGATTATGCTATCCTCTCCACTTAATTGTGAGATAGCTTTGTCATTCTCATCAATTTAGCAATGAAGGCAGCTACTACCAAGTAACTTCAGAGGTGAAGTGAAATTCAAAATAAAACTTCAAGTAAGGGATTTGCCAGCTGTTTTAGAAACAGTGAGAGGGACTAGACAGACATGCATATAAAGGGGAGGGAGGGTCTGAGCCAGTGAATGTCCTTTCTCTTCTTACCTTCCAAAGCTAATTATGTCCTCACATCACCAAAATGTATGATTATAATGAAAAAAATTAACTTTAGCCATTTAATATAATGTGTATTAATACAGCTTATGATAATACAAATTATAACAATCATACATATGTCAGATTATCTTTGCTGAATATTTTATTTCAATTTAAAAACTGTTCAGAGTTTTCAGAATTCATAGTCTCCTGCTCTAGCTGAAGAGCTCACAATTTTAAAAAGATCAGAATAAATGAACATTGATTAAAAACTGTGGAGGTGAAGAGCTTCCATCGGCAATATACACTTAAAAATGGCAGCATGCATCTGTCCTTCCTGCCCTTGCTTGTCACACCTCAATCTACAGACACTAGGTGGAAAAGGTAGAACACACTGGTGGTCTTCCCACTTCTTTTGGTCATTATGACTAAGTCAGTTGGCACACAAGTGAAGATCTCCCATAGTCTGTTTCCACTGAATGCCGTTAAAGTCAAACAAGGTTGCTGACCCCTCTTGGCTAGGCTCAATTCTCTTGCTCCAGAAGAAGGAAGATAGGGATAAAAGAGAAGAACTTTTTCAGTGGACCAGTAGGAAGACAGGCGAGGTATAGCAAGTCTAGTGCAAAGACAGGTGATCACAGTGTTGTAGAGAGGTAGCTGTGTAGTGAAGAAGCCAGCTCTGGAAAACAGTGAAACAAGGGAGGAATTCCAGGACACAGCTGGGCAAAAAGGAGAAGCCAGGTCCAAACCACACAGATAATCCACAATGTGGCTAAGCCACCCATAATTTAGTGATAGTATGGTTTTAAATAATTCTTTATCTGGCTATCTCCTTGAAGTGTCCTTTAAGACTCAAGTGTCAGCTCTTCCAGTAAGCATTCTCTGATTCCCCCACTCTGATATTGATGCCAATGTGTTCCCACAGAATTCTGCATTTACTATTACCATGGTACTACCGTCATTTACTTATACATTTCCCCCAATACACTGAGACTTTGAGACAGGGGCCATATTTTATTTGTATTTTTATTCTCAATGCCTATATAACAGAAGTCCAATAAATGTTTTTAAATACATATAGACACATAACTGGTGTTTTCTAATACTAATTACAGTTCAATAATTTTGTTCTTGGTGCCAACTGATCTCATCTTTCAAATAATTTTAAAGTTTAAAATCTTGCTATACTAGGTCATTAGGATCACAGTAACTGCTTTTGTTAATTCCCCAAAATGATGTGATACATCAGTCTGCCTTTTAATTTTTGAGAAGAAAAGTTACATTGATACTTACATTCAAAAGCTTCATCACTATCATTATCTTCATCTGAACTTATTTCAGCATATTTTGGCTTTTCATTAACTGTGCTACGCTTGCGTTTGTTCATTTTCACACGTTCACAAAGTGGCATGGTAGATTCAATTTCTGCCAGGAGTTCAGGGGGCAATTCTTTTAACACTGATTGATCTATACTACCTATTAATGAAAGGTAAGGAAAAAAATTTAATCTGAAGATAAAATAATTTTAAAGTTAGCATATAGAAACAGAATCCTTTCACATTTACAAGTATAATACTTTTCACCCTAAACCAAAAACAAAATTTATGTATATATTATATAAATGTTTAAAAATATAACATCATAATAAAAAGGCTAATTACATCTATTTTTTATTGTTTTGAGGTGCTGGGGATCAAATTCAGGATTCCGAACATGTTGGGAAGCTCTACCACTGAGTCAGATCACCAGTCGTACAAGATTATTGGATATATTACCTTTGTTTTATCTAGAGTAGGCCTGTAGACTGGAATTAATGCACTCCCCAGTACAAATAAGAGCGGGGAAGAAACTTACCACCTCCTTTATCTTCCTCTATTATCTTGGCAGGTGTTTATGATTACTAAAAACTTTACATATTTTTAACTATCAATGACTATTTGAGAAGCAAGTTAAAGCTTTTAGCATTAAAGAAAGTTTCTTTAAACAGATAAATCAATATGTATTCAACTAAATACAACAGAAGCATGTAAAGTAGGAGTTAGGCCAAAGCATTTTAAAAGGCCTACAACTGAACACACACACACACACACACACACACACACACACACACACACACACACACACATACACACACACTTCTACAAAGACAGTGTTTGTTCATATTCATTTAGCAGCTTAAAAATGAAGTAGAAAAAAGAAATGATATCTATTCAGGATTACTTATTCTTGATATTTACTAAAGGTAACAACTTTATCTAACTTTACTAGCTATGTATATCTTTGTATGGAAATGTAAAAATGATACCCGATAAATTTTATGAATTGGGAGCAAATAGTACCTTAGTTGTTTACAGCAGGAAATATTAACAACTTACAACTTATAACAACTTATTCAAATGATAATATTGTTTATGTACAGAATAAAAACTGTAAGAGAAAAACAAGTAGGTATCAGTTAAGACATATTTCAAAGTCTCAGCAATATATGAACCAATTGATCATGATACAGAATGAAGTATATCAATCTAAAGAGAAAGCAATCCTTTATTCTTCTAAAGGTTTTACTCAGTATTAAGAAGTTGCTTGGGAACTTTTAAGTTTTCTGTTTTTCTAAGTATACAGTTGGCTATATTCAGCTTGACAAAGATGCCATTCTAGTAACTGCTGGGAGTAAACAAAAAGACTGATGCACGAGGAACTGAAATTTTCAGTGAATGCAGCAGCAATATGGAAGATTAGTAAATGAAAATTTGAGGACACAAACTGCTGGGTTTAGCGAAAGAACACTGACGTGTGCTTGTACATTTATTAGGATAAAGCTATTGAGAATTAGGAGAAAAGCAGTATCCTTTTTCTTCTTTTTTTTTGGCATGAAGTCTCACATGTGGAATCCAAATAAATAAGATTTAGTTTCTACAGTAAATATTAACAGTCATCAAGATAATGAAGAGAATCTGTTTATAATTGAGGGTAGGATACAAGGTCTTAATTTAAAACAGAACATCATTGAGAAGAGTAAAAAAACAAATAATTTACATTTTATTTGATGGATTAAGATACTTGGAAGTGATGCATGATGAGATTAAAAGACTGGCTTAGTTTTGGTAAGAACCTAGAGATCCCAGATGTAGCCTTGGAAGCCTAATGCTTGTTTAGGATAACTTTTAATTACAAAATAAAAAATAACAGAAGTCTAGCTCAAAGTAATTTATCTATGCATGAGAGAAAAGTATTTAGGGTCAAATGTGCAGGTACTGTCTTTTGGATGGTATCTGGGAAACAGTCCTAAAACTAATACAAAGAATTTCAATGATAAAAAATAACCTAAATAATCCATAAATTGGTGGTTTTATAAAATATACATGGTAATTTTCACGTTGTGACTCATAAGCAAGGTGTAAAATCAGTTTTATGGTTCTTGACTGGTAGTTCTATTTAGTCAGAGAACAGAAAATGCCAGTGTTATGTCCATAATAATGGTAGGTACTGTTGTTACTATGTATTAGGGTACAACACACATTTTATTTCTTAAGACATAATAAAAACATTTGATAGTCCTTTACATTATATAGTAGCCACCTCTCTCAAAATAGGAAAGTCAAATCATATTGAAAAGCTCTTTCTAAGCTAATCTAACCCAAAGAATATATGGGATCTCCCAATTACTTAACTAAAGATTCAATGAATGATGATAATCACTTGGCCGATGTATTTTTTTAAAAAAATATTTCATTATTTATTTTCAAGCAGAGAGAGAGAGAGAGAGAGAGAGAGAGAGAGAGAGAGAGAGAGAGAGAGAGAGAGAACACGCACCAAGGCCACCACCTTGTGGGTCTGGCATATGTGGGTACTGGGGAATTGAACCCAGGGCCCTAGTCACTGGAGGCCAGTACCTTAACAGCTGAGCCATCTCTCTAGCCCCTGGCTGATGTATTTACAACTAGTGAAATTTGGGCTGGAGAGATTTCTCAGTGGTTAAGGCGCTTGCCTGCAATGTCTAATGACCTGAGACCAGATGCTCAAAGTGATACATGTATCTGGAGTCCATTTGCAGTGGCTAGAGGCCCTAGCCTCTGTCTCTTGTCTATCTCTCTCGGTTTGTAAATAAATAAAAATATGAAAAAAACAGATAAAATTTATTCATACATGGAAATTCTATCATTAAATTCTAAAAACGTTAATATTACATTTTTGAATCCTTTTTAGGAAAGAACTTGGGACTATTCAGAAATTCTTTATATTATTTTATGTAAATATTTCTTAACAGCACTGTACCATCTCTCTTGCAAACCCACCATACACATTACAGACACAACCTTGTTATAGCCCAGGTTGGTCTTAAACCAAAGATCCTATTTTAGCCTCTTGATATAGAAATTACAGGAGTGTGTACAACTCACACCCTCTAATAAGACAACTTCTTGACTATGATCACTATTGAAAAGATCAATCTTTCCACAGTGTTGTAGATCAGACTGCTTTTTAGAGGTTAACTGTAATACAAAAAAACACTTGAGACTATTTTTAACAATTCAGGCTCTGTGTCCAAATTTTATAGGTAGGCTCATCCTTGGACCTGTGTATACTCAGACTCTGCTAAAAGTGTAAAACTATGACATAAGCAAACTGTTCTAACTTTTTAACTTAATACCATCCTTGGAAGTTTATCACAAGGAATTTATTCAACAAGATAAAAAAAAATCCATGAAGATGTATGGGTTTAGCATGGAGACATTAAAATGTCCCAAAAAGGTTTGGAACTTTATCAAGATTATTGTTGGAACTAAACTGGAACTATAAAAATAGAATACATAATGGTAAGTATATGATTTTATATCTGTGTAAAGTGAATTTATGATGAGTGAAAATGACATATCATACTAGCTACATAACAAGGCATGACTTGTTAAATTATATTTTATAGTATATATTTTAGAAAACAACAAAAAATTCAATGTGAGGGATGAGGAAGATCTTCACAAAGATGGCGATTTTCAACAGAGATGAAGTAGATGAGGTGAGAGGAGGATGGAGAATAGAAACAAAAGAGCAGGATTTGGCAGTAATTCTAGAATGTTCTAAAACTGAGGTCTGAAGAGACTATGTAGGGTAGGGTGGAAGACATCAAAAGTAGAGGAGATATAGGTTAATCATAAGAGTGATTATGACTAAAATGTGGTTTGATTTCCTAGTACCCATGTACATTTGGAAAGACACAAAAGATTTTTAAAAACAGAATGTGGTTTGGAAATGTTACTCTAGCAATAACTTGTTGCATTACTACAAGGGAGAAGACATCTGACAAAAAAATTTCTAGGAGGTATCTGACACATTTCTGTGAAAGGGACAGTGGAACAATATATATGTACCTAATGATTTAAGCATTGTGTACTTACTTTATTCCATTTTGGGAAGAATGATTTTGTTCAACATACTACCAACTGCAAAACATGTTATGCTCATGTAGAAGCCAGGAATTATGGAATCATGGATAACAAAATTCATGTTTGTGTCTTTATTACTTAAGCTAAGCATTTTAATCAATCTGGACATGCATTAAATTATATTTTGGGGCTAAGGTTATATAGTTCAGTGGCAGAATATTTATATGCATGAGATTCTGGGCTCAATGCCTAGCACTGCAAAATAACTAAATATATGATAATATATGAAAATAAATATATACTGCACTGTACAAAAGCTATCTGTGATAAGAATGAGTAAAGTGATGTAAAAATATAAAACAAATTATAATTAGTCAATGAACCACTACAACAACAGGCTGAATAAATGAGTAGGAAATTTTACTAATAATCTAAAAAACATTTCCTTCCCAAGGACAATAGCTGGGAATAGCATCCTTACTAACTTTTTCTTAACAAAAGTGGTTACAAAACAATGCTTAACAATATAGTCTTAGTTTACTTCTTAACAGATTCCTCTCATCAAAGTTCAAATTCCCCACATGACATGTTTCTTATTTTTATTTTCTACTCTTGTTCTAAAAACATACCTCATACCTATTCCTTAGGAATTCTATTGATGCTGTCTCTACATCTTGCATGAGATCATAAGCTTTATATATCCAAAACTGTATATGCAGTGTCTAACAGTGATAAGAATGCTGAAGACATCACAAATATATGCTAAAGGACTAGTATAATGACTAGAACATATGGTCTTTAAAGAAATCTGTCTAGCTGAGAATTTTTTTTTGCAAGCCTGGAGGCAGTACTCAGTTCTACATTGATAATTACACAGAGGTATGCCCAGAAAGGGAAATAAGTATAAAAAGACTTCAAAGGCCGGGCGTGGTGGCGCACGCCTTTAATCCCAGCACTCGGGAGGCAGAGGTAGGAGGATCGCCATGAGTTCAAGGCCACCCTGAGACTACATAGTGAATTCCAGGTCAGCCTGGGCTAGAGTGAGACCCTACCTTGAAAAACCAAAAAATAAAAATAAAAAAAAATAAAAAATAAACTTCAAAATTATCAATTAACAAACTAAAATATTTAAGGCAACTGAAGTCTATTCATAGTAAACTGTGTTTATTGCATATATAAAATTAGTAATTAATATGCTAGATTACATGGTAAGTACTGAAGGAATGCCAAATATTCTAAATGCTAAAAATATATTTGGCCAAATTCAAATGCAAAATACTATAAATTCTGGAAAAAGATAAGAAAATTTCTAATGCTAGATCTCTTAATATAATACAAATATAACTCACAAGCAGTAAATACTGCAAATTTTAGGTTTGGCTATAAAATGAAGAATAAAGTTACCACATTCATCTATATAAAATTTTAAATGTGTATCTATACCAGAGACAGTGAGATCAAGTTCTCCCAAGTTTTGTTTTGGTAAATACAGAGTTACTGGAATACAGAACATACATTCATTTACATATTATTTAGGGTTGCATTGGTATTACAATGTTACTGGAAACACTATATGATCTGTAAAGTTTGGGTCATTGAATATACTTTGCTGTTACTTTTGGAGGGAGTGTTACTGAGCAATTGAAACCAGGATCTTGAGTGTAGAAGGCAAATGTTCATGCAAAGTGGCTTACACATGGAGCAAGCATATATATTTTTTAAAAAAGTTTTAGCACAATTTAAATAACGATACAAGCACTACAAGGGTTTCACCAATGCTCAGTTACTAGTTCTTGATTATTATCAAGAAGTCTATAAAAACATGCTTTCTTGGAAGTTAATTATAATTATGTAATGATAATTTGCTACTTATAATAGAAAAGTAGGAATCAGGGATCTTTTCTCATTCATCAATGATAAAAATGAATTATGACAGCAATATTTTCAAATATACATTGATATAAACAATATACATAAAAAAGATTTTGAAAATTTTAATTACACAAATTCAATCAAAAATTAATTCCATTCCCATATACAGAAAAACTGGGCAGAATTTAGCTCTTATCATAACACCCATTTTGATCCTCATAACTATACACAGTAGGAAGGAAACTGGTTTCTCAGTTTTCAGAAGTTTTGAAAGCCTAAGATTTAGTAAAGGAATGGAATCCATTGTTTTGGTAGAATTTATGGTTTATTTTAAAAGAGAATTTTCAAAAACTGGCATATAAGTCAAGTATGCTTATTTTTTTGGGTAAGGAGGATCCATACTCTAATATCCATTTATAAAGAGAAAGACAATGCATGAGAAAATAGAAGAATGGGCAGGGCCTCTATCCTTTGCAAAGGGACTCCAGATGCATGGCCATTTTATACATCTGGCTTTACTGGAGAATTGAACATCTAGGTACTGGAGAATTGAACCTGGGTTGTTAGGCTTTGTAGGCAGGTGCCTTTACTCCTGAGCCATCTCTCCAGCTCTAAAATTCTTTTTGGTTCAAATATTTAATTAATTAATCAATTTATTTATGTATTTGACAGAGAGAGAGAGAGAGAGAGAGAGAGAGACAGAGAGAGAGAGAGAGAAAATGGGCACATCAGGGCCTCCAGCACTGCAAATGAATCTAGACACATGCGCCACCCTGAACATCTGGCTTTTTACATGGGTACTGGGGTCCTTCTACTTTGTAGGTAAATACCCCAACTGCTAAGCAATCTCTCTAGCCCTAAGATTCTTTTTCTTTATAGTATAACATAGGTACTCATTACCTTATTATCTGTAAGATTCTTTAGAACTTTTATATTGCTAATGATTTCTTTTATAAATAGGAGAAAATTTTCTACAAATATTTGCTAACCTTTTCTGTCAATCATATACCTATTTCTAGAGATAAGAACACTACAGAAGCTATGTTTTTGGTGCTGATTTGAGATAATGTAATGAGAAGCAGTGAGAACATCTTCAGTAAATTTTAGGTTTTTGGTTTTTTTTTTTGTTATCCTCTTCCTTGCTTTTCCCTTTCTCTGTGCTGGGAACTAACTCAAGGCCTTAGGCATGGTAGGAATGCACTCTACCACTGCGCTATATTGCCAGGTCAAGAAACCTAATTTTTAAGAAGGGGCTTTCATTTAGTGCACCTCTTTACATTAGTAGTAACTATTACTACATGTAATCTGGACCAAACATTTATATGAATGGAAATCATGGATACAAGCTTTCAAAATATTTCTTTAACATTACACTAAACCATGAGTAGTTAAAAATTACAGTAACTTCTGTAACAAATATTCTCTAAACAGTTCTTAAGAATATCAATGATACTATAAAGTCTTTGAGCCTTAAAGAGTATTTTAAAATAAAATTGCTCCTAGGAACCCAAATTAATTTCCAATGTAGTATTATTAAAAAAAGTAGAACTATTGTTAAGGTCCACTGATAAAAGGGGACTTCTGCTGTACTGCAGTGAGTGGTCAGCACTGAGCAAGTATAATGACTACAGTAGATGTGGTAGTTTGAAGGGGTGTCACCCCAAATGATTGAAGAGTTTATTAAAGTTTTTCTCCAGCTGCCTGGCTGGAGGGTGTGTCACCTTGGCCATATCCTAGGGTTCAGTCCTAAGGTGTTTCTGCGGTGGGTCTGGAAAGAGCAGTTTGAGTTCAAGCCTAGAGTTCCTGCTGTTTGGGAGGAATGTGCTTGCTAGCTTTTGGAGTTGCTGGTGATGGATTTCTCTCTCTCTGTTTGAACCTGTGAAAGGTGGCTTCTTTCTCCATTAGGGAACATCTCCTGAATCTGCAACTTCAATAAATACTTTCAGAACTGTGCCTGGTTTGGAGATTCATCATGACAGCAGATAACTGAGGTGACAATAAGTACCCCTAATAAGACCTGCAATCATCATCTGACTGTCAGAACTATTAGATACATTCCTGCCCACTCCTAGTAACTGACTTGGTTTTAAAAGACGATCACACAAATGGTACAGAATATTCTTGGAAGCACTCAAGTAATGGAGAATACAAAAGTTGGAAGGAGGTAGGAAGGAGAAGAAAACAATGTTTTTCTTCAATGTAAAGCTAAGATATTCTGCACTACAGTGTTTAAATATCAAAATGTTAATGTTTGTAATTACTGGTTTTACACCATTAACAACCTTATAAGGCATATAAATTGCTGATCATGCCACTCTTAAATGATCTCATTTTATTATTTAATATTTTATTTGTAAAATACATACTATACACTAGGATGCATTAGAGTAATATTCTAATAAAAACTTAAATTCAAGTATTTTTGGTTACTTTACAGACATTTATAAGACATTTAAAAGTTTAAAAAGTACATTTCTGAGAAAAGAGTTCTAAAATGAGTGGTTATACTTGTGTGAAATACTCATTGATTGAGAAAGGTTTGTTTTACTGGTAAAATAGCAAAGAACTTTATTTTGTTAAAATATTTTTGGGAATAATGTTTAGTAACTGAAATAGTAGACATCCTGTACATTAATGTAAAAATTATGTCTATATGTTAACAAGATGATGTCATTAAAATGTCAGATTATTTTTTAAAAAGTTCCCCTCTATCACAAGAATAAACAAGGTAACATTAAAAGAGAATTGGACTGTTAATTGAGCATATTGCATAACCACTACAGAACAAAGTAACGTTAAGGAATTTAAACCGATATGAGTAGGTTTTTATTCATATCTTAAAAAAAGTTAGTTTAAAAAAGTTAATACAAAGTTTAGGAAATAAGAATTCAGAAATTAAGACGTTCTTGCTAGAGGTTCCTAAGTAGGAACATAAAAGTAGAATTTTAATCTGTATACAAAAGCTATTTAAATGAAACAACAATAAAGTCCTTAATCATTTAAAAGGAATATATTCTTGTGTATGAAGGAAGTATTATACCAGGTACTAGGTGTACATACATGTTACCATAAGCAATCAAATCATAGCAGTATCATTTCATGTTTAATATGCTATGCAAAAGACAAGTCAGAATCCTAAATTAGCAACTATAAATCTATACATCTACACATTCAAAATTTATTGGCATAAAATATACAAAGAATTTTAAATCATCCTAAAGTAAAGTATTAACTACGTGACAATCAAGTAAAATATTTTAGGGTAGAATTTTATGTCTTTTCTAAGAAGGAAAACCTACTAAGAATTTTGGTCTTAAGAATTAACCACAGAAAGTTCTATAGCAATATTCAGACATGTACTACAAAGACAACAAAATCCACTACTATGCTTCCACTACAAGTAATAAGAAAAATCTGCAATCAAATAACTTTGTTGAGTGCTAGAGATCTAAAATAAATTCAAAATTAGAATGTCATTAAAAATAAACATGGATTCTATGACATAAAACAAAAAATATCTAACATGGAAATGAATGAAGATGTAAATAATATCTTTAACAATATTTTAATTTTTTATTTGAGAGAGAGCAAGTATGTAAGAGAGAAAGGAAATTGATGCACCAGGGCTTCCTATCACTGCTAACAAACTCCAGACACATGCATACTTTGTGCATCTAGCTTTATATCTCAATACTAGGGAATCAAACCCAGGCCATCAGGTTTTGCAAGCAAGTACCTCTAACCAGTGACCCATCTCTTCAGTCCACAAATAGTATTTTTAAATGAAAAAAAAAAAAAGGCAGAAATCTAGTCTACTTATCAGTATGACGATATCAGACAAATACAATTATATTAAAAGTATACTCAAGAGGAACACATTAGCAATAAGACATTCATATGCAATGGAATCACATGTGAAAAAACTAGTAGCAATATAGCCATTACTAATTTGAGCTATAAACATTCTTTTGCAAGTGTATTTGTGTGTGCTCGTGGATGCAGGTGCACATGCGTGTGAAGGCCAGAGGTCAAAGTCAGGTGTCTTCTTCAATTATTCTCTTCAACTAGAGCTCACTAATCCAGCTAGACAAGCTATCCCACAAGTACCAGAGACACTGTCTTCACCTGCCCAGTGCTGGGATTACAGGCGCACATCACTATGTCTGGCATTTTTATGTGGGTGTTGAGTCAAATGTCCTCAAGCTTTGTGGCAAGCTCTTTATGAACTGAGTCATCTCATTCATTCATTTTCATTTTCTTCCTCCTCCCTCCCTCCCTTTCTCCTTTTAAGATGGTATCACTATGTAGTCTTGGCTGGCCTGGAACTTGGGAGTGAGCGTCTGATTCTGCCTCTGAGTGCTGGGATTACAGGCTTGTGCCACCACACACAGCTATATATATATTTCTTAATGTTCTTTAAACACTTGTAAGACACTGTTAGAACAGAGCTTAGAAAGCAAGATTAGTAAGCTGACTGAGGGAAGGGAAAGAAAGTCCAGATCAAGGAAATAAGAGGCTACCATTTTCCATCTTTTCATTTAAGTCTTCTAAAATTATATAAATATAATCTTTATAAGTACAAGTTACCCCCATCTTTTGGTAAAAAATTAAAAGAAAATGTTCATTTAAAAGAAACAATTCTATAACATCTTTGTATTATATTAATAATTATAAAAGATGTATTTAAGTAAAATACTACTTATTAATTTTGTAGGTCTGACTGCCCTAACTTAAAAATCAGAAGCCTTCCCTAGAATATAAACCTTAGCAATCCATAAGACACCTGTTCTTTTTCATTTTTGAAAAACAATACAGGAAACAAAGTAAATGCTTGACTAAAAACCAAGTAAAAGTTAAAATAGATCCACATGTCACTACTTTGAATAAAGAGGGTATTTATTTATTTATTTTTGTAGTAATACTGGTGTCTTCAGAGAGCTTTATGGTAAGCTACAATACTATGCTACAAAATACTAATCACATTTTTTATCTTCTACTGTGCTGCAATGCTATACAATCAATCTTTCTGTGATGATACAAATGACCACTTACATTAAAAAAATCTTAATTTATTACTAATTTCAATTTAAATAACCACAACAGGCTACTGACTATCATACTGGGCAATGTAATTCTAGATTTTATACATTTGTGTATCTAAAGTTTTTGCAAAATACACAGAATGAAAACTAAAAAAAGGAAAACTAAAAAAATGAAAGAAGCTAGTGACTATTTCCTTTAGAACTACAACTTATTTGCATTACATATTAAAATACCTGGGTTAAGTAGGTCTAGCCACACAGCATCATTAAAAAAAGAAGTATATTTTAAACACAAGTATAAAAGAACACAAGATTAAATTTTCTTGATAAACTGTCATTATATTCTCAGTACTTAAGCTTCTCATTCCTCTGAAATAATCTTATTCGAGTAGATAATTTAATTCAGCAACGATGCAAAATTTATAAGACTACCACCTGTACAAACTTACAATTAATGTAACTTAATTTAAAAGGTAAATATCGTTCCCGATCTAGGTTTTTATATTTTAATTTTTTTTATTGTCCATAATGAGTTACATTATTTAATGGGAAAATGATGAGTTGTTATACCCAGTTCCCCAATACCCCTCTTCCCCATCCCCAATCGGCTGGGTATCCTCCTCCGTGGGCCGTCTGGATCAGTCCTTGGGGCAGGGGATCATAGCCTAGTAGTCAGCCTGGTTCACCTGGCCCTAGTATGTTGTTACTTAGGGGAGTCATGCCTCTGGATATTCTCCCCCACCAGGTTTTTATATTTTTAAGTTATAAAACACTCCATAATGACTCCCCAGAAAATCTTTGTTATTGCTGTTACTTTTTTTCCAAGGTAAGGGTCTCACCATAGCCCTGGTTGATCTGGATCTCACTCTGTAGACAAGATAAGAGCCTTGAACTCACAGTGATCCCCTACCTCTGCGTCCCAAGTGCTGGGACTAAAAGCGTGCACCACCATGCCTGACCCCAGAAAATCTTTTATATATTTTTCTTAATTATACAAATTAAAACCATTCAAAAAATAGTGCATGTAAGAAAATAAGAAACTTAATATTTATAGAAGAATTAATTAAATTGGCTCCTATAAACCATAACTTCATCGAGTTGTTAGAAATAAAAATAGAATTTATTATTTTACTGTAAAATGGTGTATCTCCACAGACAAGGTAACTTTTTAAGAGTTAAATATGGCTATTCCAACACATCATTCACTTGATTAGTAAGATGCAACTTTCAAAAATACTTGTAGAAACTACAAAGCAAAAGATTTTCTTTAGCCAGAGAAAAATTTATAACTATCCTGAGTATTTCAAAAAGGTAGAAGGGGAAATAAATCACTAAACATTTTTTGTCCACACTCCTGAAAGCAATTTCATGTTATTTAAATAAATGTTCCATTGTTATGCAGCACTCTTTTCATTTCTGTACATTTCCACTGCTTATATCTTCAGGACCCTTTAAACTTAAAGCTGATTAGAATACAAGTGGTATTAGAAGTATTCTTACCTTTATTTGACTTTGATGGCTTATTCTTGATAGATTTAAGAGAACTTCTTGATTTATCCTCTCTATCTTTAATTAGTTTCTGGACATCATCCAAAGATAGCTTTTGCAGAACAACTACAGGCTTAGCTCCTTTATTTAGATCTTCAACTAATCCCATTTTTTCTACTTTGTCTTTCTGCTCTCCTTTCATGTCCATTTTCTTTGTTTCCTGAGTAATGTTGCCATCTTTATCCCTTTTGATTTTTGGAATGACAAAATTTTTCAATGCACCAGACCTGCCCCCCAACAAGTAACTTGGAAACTCAGCCTTATTGTCAGAGTGTGTTTTATTGCTATCTACTTTACTTCTGTTACTCTCTGTCCTTTTGTCATCTTTACTATTCGGTGATCTAAAGCCAGGTTTATCAGGTCTTGATTTGTTAAAATCGCCTTGCTTAACACGAGGACTGTCAGGTCTTGATTTCTGTTCCCCAGAAGTTGGCCGTGAGTCCCCTGACTCATGCCTGTGCTTTCTTTCTAGTTTTTCAGTTTTTGAGCCATCAGATTTAATGCTATGTTCGTTTCTACTAGAAGATCTCAAGGTTTCTGGTCTTCGAACCCTAGACTGATCCCCTCGATGTCGCTCGGACTCACCCCTGTCATCTGGTTTTTGTTTACTATCATGGTCTCGTCTTAGTGACTCAGAAACAGATCGCCCATCAGGTCTCTGCTTTAAAGCTTCAGCTCTTTCTGATTTCAACCGAGGTGAATCAGATTTACTATCCTGTTTATGCTTAGATACTTCAGATTTTTTCTCTGTTGATGGCTTTCCAGAATCCCTTCTATTTTCATGTCTATGTTTTGGTGTTTCAGGCCGGCCTTCATTTTTTTGCTTTGGAGTTTCAGGCCGGTTCTCACCTTTTTGCTTTGGAGTTTCAGGCCGTCCATCACCCTTCTGTTTTGGGGTTTCAGGACGCCCATCACTCTTTTGTTTTGGAGTTTCAGGCCGGCTTTCACCCTTCTGCTTTGGGGTTTCAGGTCTTGATTTTGTTGTTTCTGTCCTGGCATTGTTTTGTTTGCTGTCATTTGGTTTTGTGTCACATAATCTATTTTCGGTTTGTTTAGGCTCAACTATGGTACTGTCACTTTGTCTGCATTCTGTAGTTCTGCTCTCATTCTGTTTCAGGTCTTCTGTTTGGGTCTCACTTTTAGTTTCTAATTTACTTTCACTTGATTTTGTATCCACCAATTGGTTTTCATTTGGTTTCAATTCTGACAACCTACTTTCATTTTGTTTCATATCATTCTTTGAAAGCTCAGGGTCAGACTTTTTTTTAGGAGTCTCAGGATGGTTTTCTGCTGTAGATTTAAGATTTCCAATAATATCTTCCTGAAGAACAGAAATAGGTGCATCATTACATTGTTTGATTTCTTCAGGCTTTTTTATGGAGTCTGAATCCTGAGTTACAGAAGCCTGAGAGTCCACTCTTCCTGCCTGATGAAGATCAATGCTAACCATTAATGCTGGCCTTGACCCATTTCCCGTAGAACCCGTCTCCTGAGAAGCTGGTCTATTACCTCCTGTAGCACCCCCAGCCTCCTGTGGGTAAGAATCTTGTTTTCTTTTTTTCAAAGGTTTATCTGAAATTTAAAGATAAATACTCAATATCAGTAATAGACACACATTAAAAAACCACAATGCACTGAATGTAAATATACAGATATAAAATAGTAAGAATAAATATCATAATTTTAAAACAAAGTTTGAGATCTTCATGCTTACTGAATTTTAACAAATATAAGTAACAAATGAAAAAAACTTAATAGCATTTTCTGAGTATGCAAGACTAAGAAATAAGTAGAATTCATAATAAACATCAATTTGTGTTTATGTATAAGGAAAACCCAAATTAAAAAAAAGATAATTAGTTATCAATCATATATTCACTTAAAATCACTATAGTTGTTACTCTATGCATGTAGGATATATGTTAAAAAATAAAACCAGGAAGAAAATATAAGTTAGATCATTAGGAAAAAAAGTAAATGAAGAGAGCAACCAAAAAACCCCTAATAATTTGCCATTTATCTTTTGATACAGAATTCAAAGTTTTTTAAGGTGTTAACAGTGTAGGAAGAATTTAAAAACACAAAAAAAATCAAAAGTAAAATTGTATTAAAGCTAGGTTTAAATCAAAAATATGTAAAAATTTTTCTTTTTTAGATAAATAATATCTTTTGTTTGTTTGAGTTGGGGGCTCACAATGCACCTTAAGACTAGCCTAAACTACTAATGTAGCCCAGGTGGCCTTGATCTGCCTATCAAATGAATACAGCAGCAAGTCAGCAGAGGAGATAATACATATTACAACCTATACTTCGACATCATACTCAAACCAAAGAGAAAAACAATTAGTAACACTTTATTTCATCCTTATCAAAGGCTTATGGCAACATCAAAAAAGGAAGTAAATATGAAGGAAATGGATGGATTTTAAAAACAGTATATTAAGTGAGGTGAACCATACGAAGACAGACAAAAATAGCACGTTTTCTCTCATATGTAGATCCTAGCTTTCAATGTGTATCTGTATATATACATTATATGTGTATATAAATTAATGGGATTGTGGGTATTATGCTATGAAACTAGAAAAAGACCATGAGAGGAGAAGAAAGAGGTGCTGAGAAAGTGGGGCAATAAGACATACATGAAATGAAATGTGGTGGGGCGTACTTCTCCCCCAGAAGAATTAGGGGAGAGAAGGGAGGAGAATCAAGCAAAACAAATTTTGCTTAAAAAATGTCATAATGAAACTTATTAGCTCATATGTTAATTAAAACAACTCTCTTATTCTCTAGCCAATAAAATAGTTTCAGCAATTTTTCACACTTACAATTTACATTGCAAATAGTAATATACAGTAACTTCAAACTACATTCTATTTTTCAATGTTAACTCATATGATAGACAAGAAAAACACCACCAATCTTCAGGATGTTTCTTAGAATAAGAACAGTGAGTTAGTGATGTTCTTGTCGTACAATGAACACGACCTTAAGTCTCTACTTAACATCAAGAAGCTATATAAATACTAAGGAATGAAACATAATTATGTGCCAATGAAATACGTTTAGTCATAAAACTAAATTATAAAGCATGCTTTAAGTATAAATATTCAAATATGTATATGCATTTGTAAAGACATCAAATTCATAAATTTTATTAGTAGTATCAATTAATGATACATGTTTTCTTAAAATATTCAAGGCATTTTATACCTATTGTTTCCTAAATAATTAAGAACTTACTAGATTTGCTTTTGTTTTTAATTTTTTTAATTAATTTATTTGCAAGCAGAGAGAGATAGAAGAGAGACAAACAGAAAAAATGGGCACACCAGGGTCTCCAGACCTGCAAACAAACTCCAGATTTGTGCATCTGCCTTTATGTAGGTACTGGGGAGTCGAACTTGAGTCATTAGGCTTTGTGGGCAAGCACCTTAAAATTGGAGCCATCTCTCCAGCCAATTTGCTTTTATTTGATTAGACATGACATAAGCTTCTAAGCTTATAGTATAGGTATGCACTCAAACTCTTACTAGACAATAGTCAAAGAAAAGGGAATATTTAACTATAATCACAAATTAAAACTCTTGATTCTTAGGTTATGTTTAATTCAGTATTAACATTCCACAATTTAATTATTAAATCATACTAGCAAGACAGAAGAATTCTAACCCAATGGATTATTTAACTGCCTAATAAGCATACATATAAGTTCTCTTAAGATTTTGTGTGTCTGTGTTTTCCCTGAAACAGGGTTTTACTCTGTAGCCCAAGCAGCCTGAAACTGTGTCCAGTTTGGCCTCCACTTTGTAGCAATCCTTTTGCCTCAGTCTCCCAAGTACTGGAATTACAGTCATGAACCACCATACCTAGTATGTACCTGCTTTAAAATTATTTTATGGTAGTTAACAACATTTTGGAAGAAAATAATTGAAGATGTAAAATTCTGTTAGCACAATATAGAAAATGCATGAATACTGAAATGATAATACTTATTTTAGCAGAACAGAATAAGTAAAATTGCGAAGTACAAAATAGTTAATATACACTAGAGAATTATTAAATCTGAGATAGTTGCTTCAAATAAAAATGAAATTAACTTCTGAGGTATAAGCACTAGTAAAAAATTACAATAAGGAAAGACATGAAGAGTTAATTACACATTTATCCAGATGATGACATGGAAAAAATAAAATCATTTTACCTTTATCTTGAACTTCTTTAGAAAATCGTTCCCTTTCAATGGCTGATTCTCTCTCTATTCGCTCAATTTCAGCCAATGCATCCAATTCCACTTCATCATATATAGGTCCCTGTTGTGATACTTGTTGCTGTTGCTGATTTTGTACCACAGAAGTATGGGGTTGTTTTATAGAAACTGAAGTGTTCTGTTGTAAAACAGGCACTTGATTTGCTGGAAGGAATGCTGTTTGTTCTTGCTGCGACAAACACTGAGCAGCATTTAGTGGGCGGTTTATATCCTGTGGAGTAATGGGTGTTTTTGAAGTCTGTCCTGGATACTGCACATTAAAAGGAATATCATTTTCTGAAACATTGCTATTTTCCATACCAGAAAGCATATCCTCTTGCTGGTCCATATCTGAAGACCTTACACGAGAAAGTCTTAACGTAAGTTTAGTAGAGTCCTTGGTTGGAGAACTAATTATATCATACATTGCAGCTTTCTCACTCTGTTCTTTTTCATCCTTGCCTAATTTCATTTTCTTTTGCTTTTTTTGTTTTCTTTCTGGAGAATCTAATAAGATGTCTGGTGGAACATCTCGAGGTGATGAACAAGGTAGGGACTGTGATTGTAGAATTAAAGGTGGTCTTGACCCTAGAAAAAACAAAACAACAGAAACGAACGTTGTGCTGGTTTAGCATTTTTCTTTTAATGTGATAAAAATATAAGTGACAACATAGTAGTTAGAACAAATATTAAGAAATAATCTAATACAAGTTACTTTGAATTAGAACTGTACAATATAGTTCATATGCCAAATCACTTATTTTTATTATTTTTTTAAAGGCAAGTTTCACCTTTAGTCCAGGCTGGCCTAGGACTCACAGTGACCCTCTTCTTTTACCTTCCAAGTGCTGGGAT
>PVHP010004903.1:0-68516 GCA_004024765.1 Zapus hudsonius
TCCCTGGTATCACTCACTGTCCACTTTCTTGCAGGGTCACACCAATGGTAACCGAAGGTTCGAATCTGACGAGGACAGCCTGGGCAGCTGTGGACGGGTAATGCACCCTTGGGCACCATGGCTCCTCGCCTGGCTTGGCAGGCTCTGTTGCTGTCTGCCCACCCTTGTTGTGCATGTTCATTTTTCAGGGGGATCCTCGAGGGGAAATGACAGGGGCAGCCTAGCTTAGGTGTTAAAGTCCTCGCATGGACTTCTAATAAATCCTGTGACATTGGTTAACACTCACCCATCTTTAATGGACAAGAAAACTGGAATCCTAAGCAACTTCCCGCAGGTTATACCTGGCTACTCCAGGTTGTGTATTCTTGCACTTTGCACCATTTTTAAAATTTTGCATCTGTGTGTATGGGTATGCCGAGACTTGGTGCTGCAAACACCAGATGTTTGTACCACTTAGCATGTCTGACATTTGGATTGCTTGCAATTTGAACCCCGGGCCAGCAGGCTTTGCAAGCAAGTGCCTTTAACTGCTGAGTCATCTTCCCAGATGTATTCTTTATCTGAAATGCTTGGAACCAGTAATGTTTTTTGGTTGTTTTTTGTTGTTGTTTTTGTTGTTGTTGTTTCGCAAGGTAGGGTCTCACTCCAGCCCAGGCTGACCTGGAATTCACTATGTAGTCTCAGGCTGGCCTCGAACTCACGGCGTTCCTCCTACCTCTGCCTCCCAAGTGCTGGGATTAAAGGTGTGCACCATCACGCCTGGCTGGAACCAGAAATGTTTTTGATTTCATATTTTTTGGGGGAGGGTTTGGAATATTTGCATATACATAGTGAGAGAATTTAGCCCCAAGTCTAAACACAGTATTTATTTATCTTTCATATACACCTGAGACACAAAAGTCCAAAGGTAATTTCATACACTATTTCTTTTGCTTTCTTTTTTTCTGAGTTAGGGCCTTACTCTAGCCCAGGCTACCTGGCACTCACTCCGTAGTCCCAAGATGGCTTCAAACTCAAAGTAATCTGCCTACTCTGCCTCCCAAGTGCTGAGATTAAAGGCATGTGCCACTATGCCTGGCTCAGTACCCTATTTCTTGTGTGCTTGTGTTTTGACTGTGGCCCATCTCATGAAATCAGGTATGGAGTTTTGCCTGTGTTGTTATGTTGGCACTTGTATTCATTATTTTCTTGTTGTTGGAACAAAGTATTGAACCAGAAGCAGCTTAGGGAAAAAAGGGGTTTGTTTTGGTTTATAGTTCCAGGGGAAAGTCCATCCTGGAAGTACAGCATGGCAGGAGTGACAACCAATGCCACATCATCACATCAGCAGAGAGGAAGGAGAGAGAGAGAGAGAGAGAGAGAGAGAGAGAGAGAGAGAGAGAACAGCAGAGCTATAACACCTCAGCACCCTGCCCCAGTCCAGCGGCTCAAAATTTTTTTTGACAAAATTTTTTAATTGACAATCTCTGTAAATATAGACAATATACTATGATCATAATCCCCTCCCACCACTCTTCCTTTCCCCCTTCCAAATCCTCTCTACCGAACCCCTTTTTCTTTCCAACTAACCTCTCTTCCATTCTGATGTCATCATTTTTTTCCCTTCTATTATGCAGGTCTTGTGTAGGTAGTGTCAGCCACTGTGAGGCCATGAATGTCAAGGCCACTTTGTGTCTGGAAGACAACATAGTAACCACTCCTCCCCTTCCTTTGGCTCTTACATTCTTTCCTCCACCTCTTCTGCAATGGTCCCTGAGCCTTGGAGGGTGTAATAGAGATGTCTGACTATCTTTTTTTGAGACAGGATCTTTCATTGGCCTGGATCTCCCTCTGTAGGCTAGACTGGCTGTCTAGGGATCCATTTGTCTCTGCCTCCCCAATGCCCACACCAAGCCTGAACCACTACCCTTGGCATTTTACATAGGTACCAGGGCTCAAACTCAAGTCCTCCTGCTTACAAGGCAAATACATGAGCTATCTCTCCAGCCATCCCAGACTAGACTCCTTTAAAAATATTTTTATTCACACACAAAGAGAAACAGAGAGAGAGAGAGAGAGAGAGAGAGAGAGAGAGAGAGAGAGAGAGAGAGAGAGAGAAACGAGAATGGGTACACCAGAGCCTCTAGCCACTGCAAATGAACTCCAAATGCATGCACCACTTTGTGCATCTGGTTGTGCATAGGTACTGGGGAAATCAAGCTCAGGTTGTTAGGCTTTGCCTGCAAGTGCCTTAACCACTGAACCATCTCTCCAGCCCCCAGACTGGACTCTTTGTTTGTTTGTTTTGAGGTAGAGTCTCCTCTAGCCAAGGCTGACCTGGAAATTCACTATATAGTCTCTGCCTGGCCTTGAACTGACAGCTATCCTCCTACCTTAGCTTCATGAGTACTGAGATTAAAGGCGTGTGCCACCATGTATGGCCAGACTGGACCTTTGATTCTCCTGGAACACTGATTGTTACCACAAACTTTTTTAAAATTTTTATTTACTTATTTATTTGTAAGCAGAGAGATAGCCAGATACAGAGAGAGAGAGAGAGTATGGGCGCGCCAGGGCCTCTAGCCAGTGCAAAAGAACTTTAGGCACATGCACCACTTTGTGCATCTGACTTACTTACCTGGGTACTGGGGAATTGAATCCAGGTCCTTAGGCTCTGGAGGCAAACATCTTAACCGCTGAGCCACCTCTCCAGCCCTACATTTTAATTAGATGAGGTGGTCTTAGCCGGGAGTAGTGCAAAGCTGTTATTGTTCTGGGCTGGACCATTCTTGCTGAGGATGTAGGATGTTTAGCCTGTGCTTTTCAACCTGTCTTTTGAAACACCTTGCAGATGTTGCCTGCTGCATTGTGTTTGACTCACAGAGAAAGCAAGTGATGTCAGACTTTTCTGGTGCCTGGAACAAGCAGCAGCTAAAGGGAGATGGTTAGCATTGAACCCCCAGCCCAACCCCCACATTAATAAAGGAGAGGAGGTCCTCCTTTGAGCTGCTGCAGCTTCTGGTCATTGTGTCCCATTGCTTCCATCTGTCACCACCCAGGGGATGGTGGCATTGGAATGATTTGAATAATTGGAGCCACCTAGCTGGGCATAGAAGCACATAGTTTCCTAGCACTTAGGAGACTGAGAAAGGAGAAATGAGATCAAGGGCATCCTGGGCTACATAGTGAATTCAAAACCAACCTGGACAATAGAAATAATACCAGAAACAAACAAGCACAAAGTGTGTATGTTTGTGTCTTTGTATGTATATGAGTACAGATGTGATATTCAGTAACTTTTAATGCTGTAAGGGTTCCCTTCCCCTCACTTGCCAGCCAGCCTCCCATCATAAGGACTGCTGACCACTGACCCAACCTCAACCCCGCTTCTCTGGACTTTACACTCCACTTGCCCGGTCTCTCCCGTCAGGTCTGTGTGGAGACATGGAACCTCCTCAATCCTTCCCGCCTGCACCTGCCGAGGCCCTCGGCCGTGGCCCTGGAAGTGCAAAGGCTTAATGCCCTGGAGCTTGAAAGGAAAATCGGAAAGTCTGTTTTGGGGAAGGTATGGGGGTTCCCATTTCTGAGCCCTGTCTGCACTAACCCAGATCCCTGGTCTCACACCTCTCTTCCACTAATCACTTCTCCCACAGGCTGGCTGGGAGGCTCTTGTATGTGGCTTTGGCCTTCCAGACAGCCAGGCCAATGCCGCAGTCTATCTTATCTGTGTGTGGCAGGTCCATCTGGCCATGGTGCGCTACCACGAGGGCGGGCGCTTCTGCGAGAGGGATGAGGAGTGGGACCGAGAGTCGGCAGTCTTCCATCTGGAGCATGCAGCTGACCTGGGAGAGCTGGAGGCCATCGTGGGCCTGGGACTCATGTACTCACAGCTGCCCCACCACATCCTCAGTGACGTCTCTCTGAAGGTGAGAGCATAGCCCATCTGGAGTGGCAGGCTCAGCCAGTCCATCACTGGCTTGCCTTCTCATTCTGAGGGTCACTTGCATCTTGGGGGATTATATATGTCACAAAAACATTCTGGACAACTGGGCATGATTGAACATGCCTGTAATCCCAATAGGCTGAGGCAGGAGGATCATGAGTTTAAGGCTAGTCTGGGCTGCATAGTGAGACACTGCATTGTGAAACAGCATTCTGGGTGTTGCCTTGGGGCCAACCCCTTCAAAGTTAGCTGAAAGAGCTAGAACTCCACAGCCACAGCCATTCAATCAACACAGGATAAGCCAGGGTGACAGAAACCAAGAATTTTCAACACAAAGACCCCTAATCTCACAACATTAAAGCAGCCTTAATACTCACCCACCACGACTCAGGGAACTGAGTGGAAGAGGGGGCAGAAAGAGTGTGAGAGCCGTGGTGGGGGAGACTATCCAGAGGCATGGCACCCCTCAGTAACAACACACTTGGGCCAGGAGAACCAGGCTGAGTACTAGACTATACATGGTCCCCTGCCACAAGGACTGATCCAGATGATCCACGGAGGAGGATATCCAGCTGATGGGGGGAGGCATTGGGGAATTGGGGATAACAACTCATTGTTTGCCCACTAAATAATGTAACTCATTATAGACAATAAATATATATTAAAAAAAAAAAAGAGCTAGAACTAATTTGTCTTTGATAAGTAAGTGGGAGGTGACAAGTCGCATTTCCAGGCAGGCAGTGGCAGGAACAGAAGTCACTGGTAAAAAATGAGGAAGGGCCCTGACGGGGCTCTGGAGGGTCTATCATGCCATGTGGCTAGAGCAGAGCCTGGCCCTAGGTAGCTGCTCAATTCATTCAGGGGAAAGGCTGGGGGGAGGTGAGTAGGTGTGCATGCTCAGGCGCAGGGGTGAGAAGCAGAGGTGAGTGGACATGCAAACGTGCTGTTTTTTGAGGTAGGGTCTCTAGCACAGGCTGACCTGAAATTCACTATATAGTCTTAGTGTGCCCTCAAACTCTGATCATCCTACTTCTGCTTCCCGAGTGCTGAGATTAAGGGCGTGCAGCACCATGCCCAGCCAAGTAATTTTTTAAAATTATGAAAATGTGAGATGGCAAGAAAGGTTATATAACTCCATGAATACACTGAGAACCAGTGGCAAGCCATTCTCCAAAAGCTCTAGCCCAGAACATTCAAGCAATTCAAGACGGAGATTAATGGTGAGCTCTCGTACATGCCTCATTGGCTGTTTCTCCCCTTCTCTTTGGTTTGAATTGACAGGAGTCAGAAGAGAATAAAACAAAAGGATTTGATTACTTACTGAAGGCGGCTGAAGCTGGTGACAGAAAGTCCATGATCCTGGTGGCTCGAGCTTTTGACACTGGCCAGAACCTTAGTCCAGACAGGTACTGTGACTGTCACTCAGGTGATGGGTGGAGGAATCTAGGCTTGCGGTGGGCGCTTCCTCCTCAGTATCAGAACAGACTCAGGTTCCTGTCCTGGCTCTCCCCGTTACCAGTCCAGTAACCATGGGCAAGTTTCTTCATTTGGTGAAATGGGACTAGTTATAGCACCTGTCATTGAACGTTAACTGACACTATGCCTGTAATTCTCACTGTGCATAAAGCACACAGAGCACACGTGTGCAAGTCATTTATGAGCACACAGAAAGGTTTGCCTGGGGAGAACAAGAATCAGAGATTGTGCATCATCAGGCTCAGTGTGGTTGTCCCGACAGTAGGTTTGGGTTCATTGTGATGGACTTTCCTACCTTTGTTTTCATGTGTATGGGTCCTATGCCATTCTTGGGCTTGAACCCAGGGCCTCGTGTATGCCAGGCAAGCACCCTACACCAGGCTACATCCCAAGCCTGATTTTTACTTCTGAGCAGGAGGAAGCTCTGGGGTAAGTTTCCCCAGGGGCTTTGAGACTTCTAAAGAGCCCAGTGTTTTTCATGCAGCCCTCAGGCCAGCTGCCATGGCAGGTTTCTGCAGCAGGAAGGAGCACAGAGCTGGCCCGGCCTGATCTTGGCTCTTAGCCTGGCAGTAGATCACTGAAGTCCAGGGTCTTTCTATGAAAGCAGTATTGGCTTTGTGCAGGGTTAGGGTTAGAACCACAGTGGATTTGAGGAGGAGTGTTTTATTCTTCTGTGGGTTTATATTTTTTATATTAATAATAAACAATGTAAAAATAAGCAGCTTTTTTGTTGTTTTGTTTTGTTTTTTGAGGTAGGATCTCACTCTAGCTCAGGCTGACCTGAAATTCACTATGTAGTCTCAGGCTGGCCTCAAACTCATGGCAATCCTCCTATCTCTGCCTCCCGAGTGCTGGGACTAAAGACGTGTGCCACCACACCTGGCTTGAGATGCAGCTTATTTTAAAACAACAACAAAAAGGTCCAGGGTCAGAGATTGGTTAGAGGAATTAAATTCCTATGGTGTGGTAGTCAGCTCTACTTTGCTGGGATGAACATCCAACCAAACACAGTTTATGGGAGGAATGTGTTCATTTCAACTTACAGATCCAAGAGATGTTCCATCAATGCAGAAGCTGCTTACTTCCATACATCCAAGCAGAGAGAAAAAAAACTACAGCAAGCCAAATATCAATAGCAGTAGTCAGTGAACCCCACCAGAGCTCAAACTGCTCTCTGCATACCTTTGGGCTGGAATCCGATCTGCCCCCAGTGACACCCCCTCTGTAGCCAGGAGTGTCCTGCTAGGGACAGAAGCTACAAGCTCAGTTTTAATAAAACACCTGAGTCTGTGGGGCCATACGTTTACACTGTCACAAACTACCACATATGGGGATGCACTGCTTACCCTTGGCTCCCAGTGGAACTCAGAAGTCTTCTATGTAGCTTTCTGGATGGAAGTGGTAAGGCAGGGCCCCATGTAGGCCCAAATTTGTATTTAAAGGGGCTTGGCTTTTTCAGAAGTTACATCTAATAGGAGAATAAAAACTGTGGAAAATTCCTAGGCCTGGCAGTCCCCCAAGCCACTGGGGGAAGCACTGGGCTGAGGGTAACCCAGAGGGAGCGGGTGCTGCCATCCAGGCCTGGGAATACAGCAGTAAACCCAACAGCCATGGCTCTTGCCTTCTTGGGCTTATGTTCTGGTGAGGGAAGACCATACGTGACAAGTGCACAGGAATTGCAACTGTGTCACTGTTTAAGAAATCAGGTGTTTAGAGGCAGCACAAAAAGTGACTTGGAGCTGAGAGTCTTAAGGATGAGGACTCAGGTAGGAAAGAGCAGGGGAAGGATGTTCAAAAGCCTAGGACAGTGCTGGAGAGATGGCTCAGCAGTTAAGGCGCTTGCTTGCCAAGCCTAAGGACCTGGGTTTGGTCCTCCAGTGCCCACATAAAGCCAGAAGCACTAGGTGGCACGTGTATCTGGAGTTGATTTGCAGTGCCTAGCGGCCCTAGCATACCCATTCTCTCTCCCTCTCTCTCCTTACAAATAAAAATGTTTTTTAAAACAGCACAGGACAGCAGGTGCAAAGGCCAAGGGCATTGGAAGGACTGCAAGTCTGATAGTAAGATGAGCATGTTGGAGAGGAGGAGGCAAAGGTCAAGGCAGCAAGGTTAGGAGTGCATGTCACTAGAGCTGCTGTTCCCAGCATGCTTCAGGACACCCATGCTCTCTCTGCTCTTTGGTGATATGCTATAAATAGTTACTCATGTGTGTTATAATCAAAGAGAAATAGCCGGCCGCACAGTTAGCTCTATAGTTGTGTTACATGTGTTTGGCTGGGACCTTTTACACTCCCAGGCAGTGTAACCATGTTTGTGTTACTGTAGGAGAAGGAACTGGAAGAGGAGTTGTCTCCATGGATGCTGGAGGAGAGCGGAACTGCCCAGCATAGGCAGAGCACGAAAGAGGGTTCAAAGGGTGGCAAATACCTGTCAGCCCCATCCTTGGGCGGCTGGAGTCACAGAACTGGCACGAAACCATGCTCTATGTGGCCTTATGGATCACGAGAGTGAGGCCTGCTTGGGCTACTTAGTGAGATGCTACTTCAAGAGAGAGTGGCAGGGCAGTTAGCTGGGATGGTTCTGGAGGCTTCTGCATAGGGCCCTTCACCTACCATGCTTTCTGCCACTCAGGCTGGAGAGCAGGTTAGCAAGAACACAGCCCAGCCGCTCCTAGCCCACAGGGTGTTTAGGTGCAATCCTAGAAAAATGCCCCCTTCTCCAAGATGCTCTCTTTCAGTCTATTACAGAATGTCATAATGCCCAGTTTTGTTAAGGAAAGCGCTTAGTAGATACAGAATCCTACAGTATGCAGATCCCTTAGATGGAGAGGCCTTGGAACCAGAGGTGATGGCTCCTTAGGAAAGCCTGGTTTGCCCCTCCGTCTCCCTAGCCCTCTGCCCTCGTATCCTGTTGCCATGGTAATCACTCCTTATATCTCCTGGCAAGGTGTCCAGACTGGTCAGAGGCCCTGCACTGGTACAACATGGCCCTGGAGACCACAGACTGTGACGAGGGCGGCGAGTACGATGGGATACAGGATGAACCCCGGTACACACTGCTGGCCAGGGAGGCTGAAATGCTGTTCTCCGGTGGCTGTGGCCTGGACAAGGACCCAAGCAGATCAGGTGGGACCAGCAGACCTGCCCCTGGGGGAGGGTTCTAATTCTCATCCCATTGGGAAACAGGACAAGTTTCCAGGCTGGTTTCTTTTCCCAGGAGGGCTTTGTGGAGCTCGTATGCAGATGAACATTTTTATTTTTATTTCACCATAATTATCACTATTTTGAGACATGGTCTCATGCAGCTCAGGCTAGCCTCAGATTGTGTTGTGTAGCTAAGGAAGGCCTTGAACTCCTGATCCTCCAGCTTTACCTCCCAAGTCCTGGGATTACAGGTGTATACCACCAAACCCAGAGATCATTTTTATTTTAATGGCTAATACTCAGCCTTCTGATTCCACAGGTTTTGCATCTGCAGGTTCAGCTGATCACAGATTAAAAAGATATTTTTTAAAATTCAATCTGTAGCTGGGCACTCAGGAGGCAGAGATGGGAGAATTGCCATGAGTTCAAGACCACCCTGAGACTACATAGTGAATTCCAGGTCAGCCTGGGCTAGAACAAGACCCTACCTCAAAACCCCCCTCCCTCCCACCAAAAAAAATTCTGTCTGTAGCTGGGGCGCTGGTTCAGTGATAAGGCGTGAAAGAGCTGGCTTCTAGCTGTTTGTTTTTGAGGCAGATTAAAGGCATGTGCCACCATGTCCAGCTTCATGTCTTTTTTTTTCATTCTCTGAGACAGGGTCTCACTGTATAACTATTCTCAAACATGCCTCAGTTTGTACTCTGATTACAAGCATACACATTCTTCATTTGTTTTCACTGCTAAATAATATGCCACTTGTATGGTATACCACATTTACTTATTTATTTGAGAGAGAGAACAAGAGGCAGATAGATAATAGAGAGAATGAGCATGCCAGGGCCTCAGCCACTGCAAACAAACTCCAGGCGCATGCGCCACCTTGTGCATCTGACTTTACGTGAGCACTGGGGAATTGAACCCTGGTCCTTAGACTTTGCAAGTAAATGCCTTAACAACTGCGCCATCTCCCCAGCCCCTGGATTTTTTTTTTCTTCTGTTATGTAATATATTAGTCTGCTTGAGCTGACATGGCGCCTTAAATAACAGAAATTTCTTTTGGGGGGTTTTGGGTGTGACCCAGTGGCAGCATGCTTGCCCAGTGTGCAAGGTCTTGGGTTTCGTGCTAGTTCAACAGTAACAACAACAACAAATGTCTAGTGTGTATGTTTTTATTTTTATTTTGTTTTTTTTTTCAAGGTAGAGTCTCACTCTAGCCCAGGCTGACCTGGAATTCACTATGTAGTCTCAGGGTGGCCTTGAACTCATGGCAATCCTTCTTCTACCTCTGCCTCCCAAGTGCTGGGATTAAAGGCATGTGCCACCATGCCCGGCTTCAGCCTTTTATTCCTTTTTAATTTTTTGTTCTGGAGGTCAAACCCAGACCCTCATATATGCTAGGCTTCCCACTACCCTCCCATCGATAATAGCATGCCCAATAAATTCCTTATTTGAAATCTGTACATCTAAATGCAATAAAACCAAGGAGGACTTTTGTTTTTACTTTGGTTTTGTGTTTTTGAAATAGGATCTATGTTACCCAGGCTAATTTTTGATCCTCCTGCTTCAGCCTTCCAAGTGCTGGGATTGTAAGAACATGCCATCAAGCCTGACTAAATGTGTTTTTGTAAGTTTTTGACAAGTTCACTTGGTATAAAAATCTGTGTTGAGCCGACATGAAATTATTTTGTCCTTACTCCACTTTCTTTTTAAAAGCTGTTTGTTTATTTGCAAGATAGAAGACAGAGAATGGTGCGTGCCAGGGCCTCACGTGCCACCTTGTGTATCTGTCTTTATGTGGGCACTGGGGAATTGAACTTAGGTCATTAGGTATGGCAGGCAAGTGCTTTAAACACTGAGCCATCTCTCCAGCCCCTCCACTTTCTTTTTTAGTTATCTATGTCTGTGTGCAAGTGAGGCTCTCTTGTCACTGTAAACTCCAGATGCACACATTACTTTTTACAGTCTGGCTTTACATGGCTACTAGGGAATCAAACCAGGGCCAGCCGGCTTTGCTAGTAGGTGCCTTTAATCACTGAGCCATCTCCTTGGCCCGTTATTCTCCTTTCGTGTATTCTCAATTTGTGCTGGAGCCGTCCTCTGACTGCTTTCATTGGTTTGAATGACACCCCTTCCTGGGCTGGTGGAGAATGAAGGTGTAGGCCCTTTGGCCAGGTTTGATCCTATGCTCCCCCCTAGAGACTCCCAGCACAAGGCGTGGTTTGGGTTGTTACAGAAACCTCAGTGCTCTTGGGAGATCTGAGATTTGCCTGGTTGGCAAAATGAATGGGCAACTCACTCCTCTGTGCCGCCTGTGCTCTCTTTCAGGGGATTTGTACACACAGGCAGCCGAAGCCGCGATGGAAGCCATGAAGGGCCGGCTAGCCAACCAATACTATGAGAAGGCAGAAGAGGCCTGGGCCCAGATGGAGGAATAATTAATGGGCCCGCCAGCTGGAAATCACTGTCTGCTGCTGCAAAGGCCTGGGCTGGGGGATGCTTGTTTAGTTTGGGAGGGGAATAGTATTTTTACTATGCTATAAATCTACTTTTGTACTTCACTTTTTGACTCTTAAAAAAGTCTTTGTGAGCCAGATGTGGTGGTGCAAGCCTTTAATCCCAGCACCCAGGAGGCTGAGGTCAGAGGATCACTGTGAGTTCAAGGCCAGCCTGAGCTACAGTGTGAGTTCCAGATCAGCCTGGGCTGGAGGTGAGTCCCTACCTCAAAAATAAATAAATAAATGTCTTTGCTACTAGCAAAGACACTAGAGCTGTCCCTCCTCTGGGCAGTATTTTGGGGAGGTGTGGGTGAGAACCACCATGCTGATTTAAGGTTCTGTTTCTCTCCTGTCACGGACCCTAAGAAAGCGCTGTTCCAGCGCGTGTGGACAATAGGGGGGCTTTGCTCTCCCAGCCGCTTTGGACTCAGGTCTCAGGTCCATGCAGCAGAATGAGCAGCAGGAGCTGCACACTGGTCTCCACGGGGGACGTTGTATTCCAGTTTTTATGCAACAGTGTCTTTCTCCAAGCCTCTGGAAGCATGCATGGCATTTTTCAACAGATGTGAGATTCCCATACCGAGGCCCTTTTCCACCAGGGGGATACCCTCCTCCCATGCTCCTGATTTTCTGGCATATCGCCAAATTCTACACTCTCGCCCAGGCTGACCTGGAATCCAGTATGTAGTCATAGGGTGGCCTCGAACTCACAGTGGTCCTCCTACCTCTGCCTCCTGAGTTCTGGAATTAAGGGCATGTGCCACCACACCTGACTAGAAGCAAGCTTTCTACCCAGGTCTTTACAAAGCAGGTCTAGTTCCTTTGGTTGGTTCCTTAGTTTTGAGGCAAGGTCTTAATACTGTGCTATCTGGAACTCGGTAGCCCAGGCTGGTCTGGAACTCAAGGTGACCCGTCTACCTCAGTCTCTGAAATGCTAAGATTAAAAGGTGTGCACCACCATACCTGGCTAGGTTTGATTTTTTTGTTTTTTTGTTTTTCGAGATAGGGTCTCATTCTAGCCCAGGCTGACCTGGAATTCACTCTGTAGTCTCAGGCTGGCCTCGAACTCAACGCGATCCTCCTACCTCTGCCTCCCGAGTGCTGGGATTAAAGGCGTGCACCACCACGCCTGGCTTGATTTTTTTTGTTTTTTTCCTTATTGAAGTATGGTCTCACTTTAGCCCATGGTTTAACCTGGAAGTCACTCTGTAGCCCAGGCTGGCCTAGAACTCACAGCGCTCCTCCTACCTCTGGCTCCTGAGCACTGGGATTGAAGGTGTGTGCACACATTTCCTACCTCTGACTCCCACATCTGTCAGCGTGGAAGAGGGTGCGCATCAAAGCTTTCCCACAGAAGGGCCACATGGGAGGTGCGAGCCTTTCCTCTAAGCAGAGGTGCCCTGCATGGGGTCGCAACCCCAAGTGACAGAAGTACGCTTGAGGGTTCCTGTAATGATGTCCCTATGTGTCATCTGTCCCAGCCCCTGACCTTGGCATTTTCTGCTTGAAACTGGGCTGCTTTCAGCAATGGTCCCTTGAGATTTGTCTAAGATGTTTGAGACCAAGGGAAAGAATTGTAAATACTCATCACTTCTTTCAGAGTTTCCCTGGGGCCAGGCTGTGACATCTTGATTCAATGAGTGTAGGTTTAATGTTAGAGGCTTAATGTTTAATGGTAGAGGTTGCCTGCTTTGATCAGCCACAGATGTTAGGGCAGCCTCAATCTTTATTTAAAAATCAAGCATATCTTTTTATTAAACAAAAATAAAGCAGAGAAAAGCAGAATGTAACATACAAGTGATTCTTACCTGTTCATTACAACAGGTCCTGGAGGCCAAATGGTTAAGGACACTTCCTGCATGAACATGAGGGTGTGGTGGAGGGGGTGTGTGTGAGACCGCTCAGCTTGATTCCAAGAACCCACCTAAGAAGCTGGGCATGGCCATGCATGTCTGTAACCCAGCCCTGTGGGAGCAGAGCCAGAGCATTGCCAGTGCTCGTGAGCACAGTAAAGACTCCATCTCAAGGAAACAAGTGGTTGAGCAATGAAGGGGGGACACTGATGTTCTCAGACCCACGGGGTGCCCAGTCTACACACGCACACATGCCACATCCCATCTACTACACTCACAAAGCAGGTCCTTCAGGACTGTAGTGTTCAGAGCTAGTCATGAACGTCTACAGTAGGTTCCAAAGCCCCGACTATATGCCCTTAGAGGAAGTCACTCCAGTAGTTTGTCTTGAGGCAGGTGTGGTGGTGCAGACTTTCATCCCAGCACTAGGGAGGCAGAGGTAGGTTGACTGGATTTGAGGAACACCTGAGACTATAGAGTGAGTTCCAGGTCAGCCTGGGCTAAAGTGAGACCCTATCTTGGAAAAAGAACAAAAAGAACAAAAATTGTCCTTGAGAAATCTTTTGTCCACCCAGGAATTGCAGTATCCTGGGTTTTGCATGGGAACTCATCAGTCACTTTAGAGGTTAGCACTAGTCACTTTGTTTTTACCCATACCAGATCAGTAGCTGGAGAGTTAGCTTACACGTGTTAAACGTCAGATGCAACTGTAGGGCCAGGGAGATAGCTCAGACAGAACAGTGCTTGCAAACAGTCCAAGAACATCAATTTGGTGCTGGGGAGATGGCTCAGCTGAATAAGGGTGTGAGTGGTGGAGGACCCACTTCCCTCACTAAGGCTGCCCACCCTCCATTCTTTCAGTGACTCCCTGTGGGGGTTGGTTCATAGGGTTTTGCCTGTGGTCCCGCCCACATGGCCTTCTGTCAGGAAGGAGTCTCTCTTCCAGAAGGCTGGGATGGCCTGCTGCACAGTTGAGCAAATGCTCTTTCGCTCTCGCGCTCTCTCGCTCTTAATTTTCAAATTTATTTTCATTTGCAGTTGCTCTTTTGAAAGACCTTTGAGAGAGAAAAGGAACTTGCAAAGCCAGGCATGGTAGTGCATGGCTATAATTCCTGGCATTTGGGGGAATGAGGCAGAACTGTGAGTTTGAGGCCAGCCTGGGCTCCTACCTAACAGCCCAGGCTAGAGTGAGACTGTCAACAAGAAAGCAAAATCCAACAAAACGGGCTGGGAAATGGCTCTGGTTAAAGGTGCTTATTAATAAAGCTTTATAGCCTGGCTTCAGTTCCCTGGCCACCCATTTGGACACAGAACATGGCATAAGCATCTGGTATTTGCAATGGTAAGAGGTCCTGGTTGTGTGCTCTCTCAACTTCCCACATACAGATAAGTAAATGAACATGAAAGACAGACAAGGGACCAGGCATGGTTTTGCACACTTTAATCCCAGAACTCAGGAGGCAGAGTTGGGGGATCACTGTGAGTTCTAGGTCAGCCTGGGACCCTACCTCAACAACAACAAAAATTTTAAAGTGGGGAGGCTGGAGAGATGGCTAAGCAGTTAAAGGCACTTGCTTACAAAGCCTACCAATTCAGGGTTCAATTCCCCAGTCCTCACTTAAAGCCAGGTGCACAAAGTGGTGCATGCATTGAGCTTGTGTGCAGTGGCTGGAGGCCCTAGTGTGCCCATTCTCTCTTCACTCACTCTTTCACTCACTCTACTTGCAAGCACATAATGTTTGGAGCTGGAGCGATGGCTCTGCACCTAAAAGTGCTTGCCTGCAAAGCCTGAAAGGCTGAATTTGATTCCCCAGTACACGCAAAGCCGGTTGCACAAAGTGGCACATGCATCTGGAGTTCATTTGCAGTGGCAAGAGGTCCTGGAGTGTACATTTATCTCTCTCCTCTCTTTCCTTGAAAATAAAAAAATATTTAAGAAAACAGTCAAAACAAAACCCAACTTGCTGCAGAAGCATGTAACCCTGCTCTAAGCCCAGTCTTGTGCTTGGAAAGCTGGTCAGGGCATCTTCCTCTTCCACATTTTTGGTCCTGTCAGAAAAAGCAGGTTCCAGCCCTTGTTGCTCAACAAAACACCAGTGACTGTCTTCAAGGGCAAGAAGCAAGTAATGTCCCTGTGAACACATGGAGAAACCTGCTGTCACGGGGTCTGCTAGTTAGAGAAGACTGGAGAGCGGCTGGCCATAAACATTTCAGCAGCCGTAGGCAAAAAGGCCTTAAATATTTAGCCGTAACTTGGGATGCTCCCTCTGTCCTCCAGGTCCCCTTGATCCCAGTCTGTGACTGCATGGCTAGACATGTTTTACAAACCCACAAATGCAGCTCAGGAGGGGAGGTGACAATATGCTTACTCTGCCTGGATTTGTGCCTCTTAAGTCTCTGAGGTCACTGACCTCAAAGCAAACCCTGGGGCCTGACCCAGAGAAATGGCTTGTTACAGCTTCCACTTCTTACATCTTTCCAAATAAAATGCTTTTCTTTGCTGTCTCAAATTTACATGTCTCCTGGTGAAAGTTTAAAAAAAATGATAGTTTGGGTTTGAAGAAAGCTGGAGGGTTCATGCCCTTGTGCAAAGGGGGACCAGATGGGATGTCTGCCCAATGTGGCTTCATTTTGGTTTTTCACAAGCTATTGAAAAAGTAATGTGATGTCTCCTGATTTTTAACATTTGTGTGTTTTACTTATACAAACATATATTTATGAGTATACTTATAAATATACAAATTTGTATAAGTTTAAATAAAGCCTTCTAGATTTAGCTCTTAAGCTGTCAGGATGTTTTAAAATAAAATAAGTGAATTTGAGTGACCTTGGGGCTGGGGAGATAGCTCAGCTGTTAAAGGTACTTGCTTGCAAAGCCTGCTGTCCCAGGTTCGATTCCCCAGCACCCATGTAAAAGCCAGATGCACAAAGTGGCACAAGTACTTGCAGCAGGAGATCCCAAGGTGAATGCACCTGCACACGCAAATAAGTCAAAGATCTTTTAAATATGTGTCACTATAGTCCAGGCTGACCTGGAATTTACTATGTAGTCTCAGGCTGGCCTTGAACTCAGATTCTCCTACCTCTACTTCATGTGCTGGGGTTAAAGGTGTGCACCTCCACACCTGGCCTACCCTGAATTTCTTTTTTTTTAAAAGCCAAACTTCAACAATCTTTTTAAAAATATTTATTTGCAGGGGTTGGGGATTTGGTTCAGTGGATGAGCACTTGCCTAGCAAGCGCAAGGCCCTGGGTTCGGTCCTCAGCACCGCAAAAAAAAAAAAAAAAAAAAAAAAATTATTTGCAAACAGAAATAGAATGGGTACTCCAGGGCCTTCAGCCCCTGCAAACGGACTCCAGAGCATCTGGCTTTATGTGGGTACTGGGGAATTGAATTTGGGTTGTTAAGCTTTGCAGGCAGCATCTTAACCCCTGAGCTATCTCTGCAGTCCCCAACAATCAAACTCAGACAGGGAGTAATTCTTGAACTTAACTCCACCTAGAGCCAAGCTGGAAGTACAAACCCAATACAGACTGTCACTTTCAAAAAGACAAATATATGTACATATTTGCATCTGCCTAAGTACTTTATAAAAACACTCCAGTGTTACAGAAAAACAATTCCAGTACATAATGAAACAGCATCCTGGGCCAGATCCCCAACACTACAAAAAAAATTTTAAAAGCTTTTGGCAATCTGTGCTGCAGTAAAAATACCAACAAAAACACAGTCAATCAGTGAACCAAGGATAAGTCAATGGGACAGACATGAATTTCCAACACATCCCAAAGCAGAAGTACGGAGTATTTTAAGATCTCCACAAGAAAGCAGACTTAAAAGTAGCTGGGCGTGGTGGTGCACACCTTTAATCCCTGCACTCCAGAGGCTGAGGTAGGATCACCATGAGTTCGAGGCCAGCCTGAGACTACAGAGTGAATTCCAGGTCAGCAAATTTAAAAGTTCCACCATGACTCAGGGAACTGAATGAAAGAGGGGGCGGAAAGATTGTAAGAGCCATTGTGGGGGGGATATCCAGAGAGATTGCCCCCCTCAGCAACAACATACAAAGGCGGGGATACTACTATGCTACCCATAACCCCCCCCCAACCCACAGGTTGATCCAGCATCCCCACTGAGGAGGATAACCAGTGTGTTAGGGACAGGGAGGAGTGAAATGGGATATCAACACAATATTTGCCTGTACAATATATCTAATTTTGAATAATAAAGATATACAATTAAAAAAAAACCAACAAAATAAGTTTGTGCATGGTGGCACATGCCTTTAATCCCAGCACTAGGGAGACAGAGATAGGAGGATCACCATGAGTTCAAAGACAGCCTGGGACTACAGAGTGAGTTCCAGGTCAGCCTGGCTACAGTGACACCTTACCTTGACCCTCCCCAGAAAAACAAATGAAATAAATAAAAACAATTTAAAATATAGATGCTCAACTGAAAGACTATTAAAACATCAAACCATTGAAGAAGGTCCTGTCCACCCTCTACCTCTGTGCTTGGGGCACTAGACATGGCGGAAGTTTCCATACTGAATATAGTTAGTGGCTCTGCCCGATCTTTCCTGTCTGCTCTGACAAAAGACAACTGGAGAACCTCTGGAATATCTATCTGGCCCCTACTGAAACCCACTGGAAAGGCCAAAGCCATCAGGCCCTCCTCCACCCCAGAACTTCCAGAACACTAGAGCCTCATTCTTAAAAGCAGCTAAGTCACCATATAAAGGATGCATTTAAATATAGCGAATCAAAGCAACAGAAGAAAACATTTTACAGGAAATGAGATGCAGGAGGAAGAAAAATGGAAAAAGTTATTTAGAATTGAGTTATGCTTCTTTGCATTTAATATGAACTAAATGATCAATTTAACATGACTTAAGGGCCAGGGAGACTGCTTAGCAGTTAAAGGCACTTGTTTGCAAAACCTGCCATCCTGGGTTTGATCCCCAGCACCTGTACAAAGCCAGATGCAAACATGGTGCATACGTAGTCCCTTTGCAATGACAAGAGGCCCTGGTGCCCCATCCCATGCATGCATATTTGAATGCACACACATGCAAGTATGTAAAAAATTTTAAAGTATTGGTTAAATGTGAGCTAGATATGGCACCTGCCTGTAATCCCAGCACCCTGAATTTCTCAGGAAAATCTTGAGTTCAAGGCCAACCTGGGCTGCTAGGCAACACCATCTACAAAACAACCACCAATAGTAACAAAAATTCATTAAAAGTTAAAGATTATTCTTCCCCACATCATAATATGCACATCATATGCATCTAATTGTACTGTAATACAATAAGGGTTTCAGATAGGTTTTCTTTCTTTCCTTCTACCTGGTCACACCAGTATTTGAGACTTTCCAAAAGGGACTCAGAACCATGTTAGGACTGAATTTTGTTTTCCTTTTGTGAGCTATTTGAGGGACCCACCTGTTCTTCTTCTGATCTACAGATTGAACATGTCTAATTTGAAATCCACAGGACTCTAAAACTGGAAACTTTTTAAAATTTTTTTAAATTTTTTCTTTATTAAGCAGAGAGATGAGAGAGAGAGAGAGAGAGAGAGAGAGAGAGAGAGAGAGAGAGAGAGAGAGAGAGAGAGAGAGAGAGAGAGCACACCAGACCCTTGTGGGTCTGGCGAATTGAACTTGGGGCTTTAGGCACTGGAGGCAAATGCCTTAACCGCTGAGCCATCTCTCCAGCCCCAAACTGGATACTTTTGAATATGGAAAATCCCCCAGGTGAAACTTTTTCATCTGCAAAATTATTAACAATATTGTCCTGTGGCTGGGGATGGAGATGTAGGTTAGTGACAGAGCACTTTCTTAGCATTCACAAGGCCCTGGGTTTGATCCTCAGCACTATATATAACCTTTCTTAAATGGCGTCAGATTTCCTTCAGGCAGTGTGCTAAGGTATGCAAGAAACACCAATGAACCCCATGTTTAGTCTAGGGTCCCATCATCAAGATATCCCAGTATTAAACAAAAATGATATCTCATTATATATATATGAAAATATTCAGCAATCTGAAACACTTCCAAGTGGATAAGAAATATTCAACCTGTGTTGGAACCAGATAAAAATATAGTATAGTAGAAGCTTGGACAATAATCAACAGATTCCCATACAGAGAGTGTATGCCCTTTAGGGAAGAAGATTAGAGAAAAAGGTTAAAAAAAACTTTTCAGGTGGTTTTATTGCAAGCATATGTCAAAACTTTATTATAGTTTTGCCACAATTAAAGAAAAGCTATGAAGGCTAATTCAAAGATTCACACTTGGTAGGGATATTTGCAAAAAAAAAAAGTGTTACTTAGTATACCGTCACCTTCATAGAGGAATTACTGTAATAATAAATATACAAGTTGCCAGGTGTGGTGGCGCACGCCTTTAATCCCAGCACTCGGGAGGCAGAGGTAGGAGGATCACTATGAGTTCGAGGCCACCCTGAGACTACATAATGAATTCCAGGTCAGCCTGGGCTAGAGCAAGACCCTACCTCGAAAAACCAAAAAAAAAAAATAATAATAATAATAAATATACAACTTGATGTAATTTCATATCTGTAGTCAACTGGGTACCAGCAACCCAGGCGGAGATATAATGTCACTGCCCACCGCCCGCAGGGGCAATGATAAAACACACACACACATACACCACGTATGGGTGGAAGAATGTGCATTCTCTCTTTCTTGCTCTCTCTCAGATCTCATTGCTCATACCCCATACCTGTTACCTCATTCCTCATTGCTCATATCTCATTGCTCATATATCTCCTGCAGATATGCTACAGAGTATATATAGAGAGCTCCTTGCCAATCAGGGAGCTATTTATTGGTCTATGACAAGAACCTGTGAGCATGATGTGCAGATAAATAGCCTAATCATTAACCCTCTTGGCAGGCTGTCAGGTACCGTCCAAAACTAAGCCAGGGTGTGTCTCCAAAGGCCCCCAAAGGCTTTTGCCCCTGACAATATAGAATATTTGAAGGTCCCAGAGAGCTCCTTTGGGCTCCCAGGCAGTACACCCACCCCTCCTGTATATTCTCTCTTCTGACTGCTGTCTTAGTAGAGATGTTATAAAGGACAAGAGCAGATTAATCATTGTTAGACAAGACTGAAAAGAAGGTTCTAGGCTGGGCGTGCTGGTGTATGCCTTTAACCCCAGAACTCAGGAGACAGAGGTAGGAGGATTATTGTGAGTTTGAGGCCAGCCTGAGACTACAGAAGTCCAGGTCGGCCTGGGCTCGAGTGAGACCCTACCTCAAAAAAAAAAAAAAAAAGTTCCATTAAAGGTCACTGTACTGCTGCCCAAATCCTGTAGGTCCAGGGTTCTGCCCATTAGTTTCATGTCTGATTGTTACGAGACATCTGTGTAACTTATGGGGCTGCAGGAGTTTAAGAAACTCCTTGGGGACCTGGGGTCCCCTTCCAGGAGCATCGATCAGCCTGTATTAAGGGTCCTGCACACTATGTGTTAATAGGAATAAGCCTGAATCATTCCGGAAGGTTCTGCCAGGCATATTTCTGGCTTATTTGCACCCTGATCAGGTGGATTATTTGCTACAATTGACAGCTCCTGGGTAGCACTGAGTAGCTTTGGCAGAAGTGTGTTAAAATGATCAAGGTCCCTCTCAGGGACATGTGTCCCACAGGGCTTTGGAAAGGTCCTGAAGGTAGGAAGGGGGCAATGACTAGGCCAGGTTAAAGGTGCTTGCTTGAGGGAGAAACCAGAAAGCCCTCAGGATTTCTCTAGGCCTGTGTTCTCTGTTAGAATTGCCATCAGCTCCTCCTTGCGGAGACAGACATCCAATCAGACACAAATCCAGGGGAACACCATGACCAATGGAAGAAGCTGGTACCCTTTCATAGTTCCAAGCAGAGGAAAACCACCATCAGTCAGCATGAACCACTGCCAGAGCTCAAAACTCGCTCAACCTGGTGTGGATGCCCACAGGAGGGCAGAGATAGAAGGACTGCCATGAGTTCAAGGCCACCCTGAAATGACATAGTGCATTCTAGGTCAGCCTGGGCTACAGCGAGACCCTACCTTGACAAAACAATTACCATCTTCCCCCCAAAAAAACCACACTCAGAACTGCCCTGCGCCCCCCCCCCCCCAGCAGGGATCTGCCTTCTAGGCGCTGAAGTTGCAAGCTCAAATAAAACATCCCAGTAGGTGCTGGAGAGATGGTCAAGGCACTCACCTACAAAGCCTAAGGACCAGAGTTTGATTCCCCCTTACCCATGTAATGGCAGCTATAGTTCAGATGTCCAGATGAGAGAGAGAATAACTATGTCTGCCATGGAACCCACCAGCCATGGTTGAGGGGCTGGGGGACTGAGAGGTGGGGATACACAGCCCAAAGGTGCCCTCCAGCATCCATCTCTGACCTCTTTGGCAAAAGCAGGACCAGGCTGAGCATGGTGGTGGACAGCTTTACTCCCAGGGAGACCCTACCTTAAACAAACAAAGCAGGATCTCTCACTTCCTCTTGGCAAACCAGTTGTCAACTCAGCTCATCACCCTCGTCTGTAGCCCAGGTTGGCCTTGAACTCCTTAATCCCCCTGCCTCTCTCTGCCTCCCAAGTACTGGGTTCATAGGTGTTACAGGTGTGCATCACCACACCCAGCTTTTGCATTTTAAGAAAATGCTTTTGTCTATTTATTTGCAAGCAGAGAGAGAGAGAGAGAGAGAGAGAGAGAGAGAGAGAGAGAGAGAGAGAGAGAGAGAGAGAGAGAGAGAGAGAGAGAGAGATCAAAGAGCCAAAGGGCGCACCAGGGCCTTCGGCCTCTGCAAACGGACTCCAGACATATGCGCCTTTGAGCATCTGGGGAATCAGCCTCCAGTCATAGGCTTTGCAGGCAGCACCTTAACTGCTGAGCCATCTCTCCAGCCCTTCCGTACTTTTTTTAAATCCCTTTAAAAGCAACAGACTAATTTGGGTGTTGTGGCTCATGCCTGTGACGCCAGTTCGTGGGAGGGCGAGGTAAGAAGATTACTGAGTTTGAGGCCACGCTAGGCTAGCGTGAGACCTTGCCTTCAAGGAACCACAGCCAACTGTCCCAGAACCATGACATCTTCGAGTCAGCAACTTGGCAGCAGGTGAGGGGCAGGAGAGAAATCCGGAATGCTCAAATAACTGGATTTTAACCAGCAGCTTGAACTCTGGCCCTGAAAAGTCAAACCCAAGTGAGAATTCAGGATACAAAAGTGAATTTATATGACTCATATCCAAGCCATCATAAACAGGAGTTCCTCAGGATCCTCCAAGGAGTCGGGGTTCACTATTATCTCAGTTCATCGCCATAAGCAGTGGGGAAAGAAAGAGACACAGATCCATAGCAGAGGCCATGATAAGCACAGGAGAATAAGAAAGGACACAGCAGGTATGAGGGAGATTTAGATTTTTTTACACCAAGAAATGTGAACAGTCACACACACTGTTCTGTTTCCCTCAAAGATTATATACCATGCTAAAATTGGCTGAGGAAGAATTCATAATCCTGGGAAGACATGTGGAAAAGTTGTTAAAGGTTCCATTCTTTGGAGACGCTCTCGATGGAAGCTCCACATATGATCCAGTCATTGGAATGGCGAAAATTCAGAAACATATTTGTAACATAATTTTTTTTTTCTTTTTCAGTTTTTTGAGGTAAGGTCTCGATCCAGCCCAGGCTGACCTGGAATTCGCTATGTAGTCTTTTTCATTAGTCTTTTAAAATATCTGGGGCATACCTGCTTGGAAGCCTTCTGTTTTATTTATAGGAGCACTGCCTTCTTCCCTAACAATAAAATATATGCATATATATACATATATATATGTATATATATATATATGTATATATATATATATATATATACATATATATATATATATATATATACATTCACATGGATAGATGTTTTAAAATAAAGCCTGGAAAAAGAAACAGCCAGTCGCTTATCTATACCAAATAGTATGTTAATATTTATGTAACAGCTCATACACAATAAAAACAAAACTCTTTTCCATGTAAATTAATAGCAAAAGATCTGGAAGGATATATACACTTGGCCAATAATGATGGAGTAAAATTGGGGTCAAAGGTCAAGGGACATTTGTACTTTACCTGAAAAGTTTTAATATCATTGGTGCAACTGAAAATTTAAACCCCTGGCATTTTTTTCCGAGAGAGCTGCGCAGAGCAGCTGCTCCGGTGCAGGTTACCTCTGGGATCAATTTCTGGAAGACACTTGATCAGGATCATGTGTGTTACCAGTGGGTTACTGCTTGTGTTCAACCACCTGACAACATAATTTTTTACAAAAACTTTTTATATATACTTTTTATAAATATGCTAATCCCCCCCTCCACTGAATCTTTTCTTCTTTTCAACTAGCTTCTCTTCTAATTGGGTGTCAACATTTCCCTCCCTACAATTATGCAGGTCCTGTGTAGACAGTAAGCCACTGTGAGGCCACGAATACATATGGCCACTTGGGGAACAAAAAAATTTTAAAACTGCATTTTTGCTCTAATACCTATTTGGAACAAGTCTGAGTCTAAATAATAGAGCGAGTATATATATATATTTTGCATATTGGCATGTTCAGAGTATTATTTATTTTTTCATTATAATATCCTGATTAGAATTAGGCAAATTAAATAAACCCAAAGAAAATGTTTTAACCTGAATAGAGGCATTAAGGAGCTTTCTGGAAAGGGACCGCGGCAGCTGGGTAGCGTGGCCGAGCGGTCTAAGGCGCTGGATTAAGGCTCCAGTCTCTTCGGGGGCGTGGGTTCGAATCCCACCGCTGCCAAGGCGCACGTTTTTGTCGCCGCCCGCTGTTTTTCGGTCTCACCAGCGACCCCTGCCGGTCGAGGTCGCCGCTGCAGCGAGTCTGGGCGGAGGGGCCGGCCCGCGGCATTGTGGGTAAGCGGAAGCGCCGGGCCGCCGCTCCCCCCACGTGTCTCCGGGCCGGGGTTTCTCGAGCGGCAACATGGCGACCGCCTGATCGGAGCGCCGGGCCGCCGCCGCCTCTGCAGCCCGCGGGATCCTGGGCCGTTGCCGCCGCCCGCGCGCGGCCCCGGCGGAAAGGTGGGTGCCGACTCGGCGGGCCCGGGCCCGGGCGTGCGTCCTCGCCGCCGCCGCGAGCTGGGCCCGGGCCGCGCTCCGGGGAGGCCGGCGAGGCCCGCGCCGCTCGGTGCCCAGGGGCCGAGGGGGGAGAGGCCGCCGCCCGCCGTGACTCGCCCCGCCGTGGGGCCCGGCGGTGGGGAGTGCCGACGCCCCATTCATCGACCCGGGCGTGGAGGGAGCCCCGGGGCCCCGGCCGGCCGGCGGATCCGCGAGGTCGCCCCGGGGGTCTCCTCTGTGAGCTGGGGGTGTGCGAATTCTCTTTCGCGGAGTTGTGGGTGCAGCGAAATGTCGCAGCTTCACCGTGGCTGTCTCGGTCCTGCGTTGTAATCGTGGAAGAAAACACGGTGCCACGTAGCGAGAGTCGCTTTCGTCTCATGATCCGTGGTGTCGGGATGAAAATAAAGGATCCCTAGGTTGGGGGGCATAGCACAGCTGTGCCCACCTGCTGAAGCTGTAGAGGGGGGACTTGAACCCGCAAGGTCCCGCTCCAGAGTCCACTCTCTTACCCACTAGACTGCACAGCCTGTTATCAAAGATGTGTGCAGCATGGTGGTTAAGAATTAAAAACAAGGCTCTTTGACATCAGGCCTGGGGTTCTCTGGTGCTGTGACCTTGGACAAATTACTCCCTGACCTGGGTTCTTTATCTAATTGGTGTGCCCAGTTTTGATTTACAGAGCTAATGACAAGATCTTAAATGTGTGTAGATGCACATACATATATAAGCATATATGAATGTGTGTATATATATACATATATGCATGTATGTATATAAGTTTATTTTGGTTTTTCGAGGTAGGATCTCACTGTAGCCCAGGCTGGCCTGGAACTCTTGGCATTTCTCCTCCCTCAGCCTCCCAGTGCTTGGATTAAAGATGTGCCCACCACGCCCTACATCTGTATTAATTTTTGTACTATATTGGGTGTCTATTTGGTACCAGGCAGTTTTAGGTATTGAGAGAAGACCAGAGTACTAATCCTGTTCAGTTGATGCAATACAGTTATTACTCCAAGTTCTGTGAGCAATGGAGCATTGGGAAGCTTTCCTGGAGTGTCTCCTAGGCAGCCACACCCAAGCAAACAGATCAGGAAAACCAGGTTACTAGAGTGCTGCTGGTGCCTGGCAGGGGTTGTTCTAGATTGGCTTGTCAGGGAGCCTGTCCAGTCTTGGACGGGGGTGGTGGTGGTTAGAGCTAAGGAAAGGAGATCCTGAAAAAAGCCTGGGCAAGGTCCTGGGGCAGCTGGACTTGTCCTGTTGGAGGCTGTGAAAGTGGCCAGTAGGCCAGGTGGAGATGGTTAGGGGGAGGCAGGGCAAGATCTTGGAGGGGCTTTAGGGCACGTGGGAAGGAGTTTAGGTTTTATTTAATGGGACATTTAAAGGGTTTCCAGGAGGCTCTGTTTCAAGGACTGCTGGGGGCTGGGAGGGGAGGAAGGGTGGCTGTAGGTAATCACTTTTGTTTTACTTTGTGGAGATAGGGTCTCCCCAAGTAGCCCTCCTGCCTCAGTTTCCTGAATGCCAAGGTTCCAGGCCTGCCCTGCCATGCCTGGCTCAGGAAACTTGCTGGATCATTGCTGTTCAGATTGTAGGTAAAGATCTATTAGCAAGAGCGGAAAAACAATTTAGGGGATTGTCGCCAGCACTTGGTTTGGCAAGAGCAAGGGCAGAAACGTCCGTCACTGCATGGTTTCATGAACCGTTGCTTCAGCTACATCTTGGTACATGCGTTCTACAGTTTGTGTTCCTCTGATCTCGGAAAAAGAATTAAATTTTTTTTTTTTATTAATTTGCAAGGAGAGAGAGAAAGTAAGAATGAATATGGGCCTGCCGGGGCCTCTTGCCGCTATGTACAAACTCCATACTTAGGGCCACTTTGTGCATTGAACTTTACATGGGTATTGGGGATTTGAACCCAGTCCAGTGGCTTTTCAAGCAAGCGCCTTTAACCGCTGAGCCATCATCTCCCCAGCACTAAAAAGAAGTTCTTACTGTGGATCGTTTGAAAGCCACTGAGTTGAACCCTATTGGCTGAAAGGCTGCATTGACTCTGTCAGATGTTGCTGGGCATGGTGGAACATACCTTTAATCCCTAGGGAGGCTGAGGTAGGAGGATCACTAAGTTTCAGGTCATCCTGGGGAGAGTGAGACCCTGCTTCAAAAGCAAACAAAATTAGATGTGGTGTTGGAGGAGGAACCTCTGCCTTCTGGCTGAGAGCAAGGCTGGGCAGGTGCCCTCAGGGCAGAATAAGTGCCAGGAAAGAATAATTGGGATGTGAGAACCAGGCCACACCCTCTTATCTTGTGGGGTCACCGAGTACCTGTAGGGAAGGTAAGTGGCACATTCCCACTGGTGGCATTTGCCAGCAGCATGGATGGTGTGGGGTCGTCCTATCTGATCTGATTGCAGATATTCACCCAGCCCTCTGTCCTGAACTGTCTCAATTGACCCCCTCTCCCCACTTCCTCTGCTCAAAATCCTTCTGGAGCTTCCTGCTACACAGTCCTGCATTTCATTTATTTTCAGACAATAAATAGGTATCCCATGTTCCTGTATTCTAGCACCAAGGGACAGAGTAAACTGAAGTCCATGCCTGCATGTAGCTTACAGCTGAGTGGTAGATAGAGCATGCTCTGTTTTGTGGTGACATGTTCTGTGGAGGCCAGACAGTGTAGGGAGTTTGGGGACAGTTTTGCATAGAGGGAACAGAAGTGGCCTTGGGGATGAGGTGACATTGGAGCCAACCTCTGAAAGAGGTGCAGGAGGGAGTCCCGAGATTGTCAATGGTAGAGAGCCACATAGGACCCCGGGGGCAGGATGGGTTCTGGGGCAAAGGTACAAAGGCCTGCTGAGGCTCACAGGGGATGGTGAATGACCCTCTCTGAGCAAAATGCGCAGCCTTGGGCATTGGCACAGTGAGACTATCTGGGTCTCTGGCTGTAGAATTGAACAGCGATCACAGCACTCAGGAGGCAAGAGGTGAGCTGGCTGGTCTGGGGGTGGCCAGGCTTCAGTGCTTACTGCTATGGGGCCAGAGGAAGAGCACCATGGATGGTGCAGGTCTGTAAGAGGGATTTCAGGGGGGCTTAGTGGTGCTGAGTCATGGGCTTAGGCTCTCTGAATCAAACAGCTGAGCTGTGAGGTGACAGAAGCTGCCCTTGGGGAGGGAGGTGGAGTTCCTTTGCTGTCACTCTTCTGTCCCTCAAGAGTTGACTCACTTGGGGTAAGGGTGAGAGTCAGTTTGGCGATCAAATTTTGGATCGGTGTCCCATGGAAATTCTGTGGGGTCTGTTCTTCCATATCTCCCCAGGTCCTCAGGTCTCCAACTAGCCTACCTCCTGGGCCTGGCTGAGTGCTCTCTTAAAAATTTATTTATTTATTTGTTTATTTATGACAGAGAGAGAGGGAGGGGGCAGATAGAGAGAATGGGCACACCAAGGCCTCTAGCCACTGCAAATGAACTCCAGATGCATGTGCCACCTGTGCATCTGACTTACATGGGTACTGGAGAATCAAACCCAGGTCCTTAGGCTTTGCAGACAAGAGCCATCTCTCCAGCCTCCCCTCCCCCCTGCAGAGTTCTTTGTCAGTGGCCAAGAAACCTATAAAATCAAGCCAAAGTATGGTGGCACCCACCTTTGATCCCAGAATTTGATAGGTAGAGGTAGGAGGATCTTGGTGAATTCGAGGCCAGCCTGGAACTACAGAGTGGGACTCTACCTCAGGAAACAAAACAAAAGAAACCTGTAAAACAAATCATTCATTTGTTCCCAAAGGTACAACTATCATGTGTTGACTGGGGTCTACCTACTGCTCTGTCTGTTGCTTCCACCATAGGCACAGGAAGGAGGCCTTGTGTTTGTCTTGGGCTCCCCCTCCCTGTGCAGCGCCATCGAGGACTGGGTGCCTCAGAAAGGTTGGTGAACGATTGGTTGACGTCCAGGTCTCTTGCTTTCCTTGCAGATCCAGTCGGGGACTGTGTGGCCGGCTCTCCCTAGTATGGCCAATGAGGAGGATGACCCAGTCGTACAGGAGGTAATGCTGCTGCTGTCCTTGCTCCTCCCTCTGCTGCCAGCACTTGCAGGGCTCACCTCTCCCTTCAGAGCCATAATCCAGCAGCACCTTACCCCAGAGGCCTTCCTGACGCCTATTGGCTATGAGCACCACTGTGTGCGAGGCCAGCCACAGGGTGCGGTGTTGAACAGACAACTCAGTGACTGTTGGGTGAACGAAAGGGCTCCACAGTTCTCCTTCCAGGGCTTATCAGACTCGGTTGTTCAGCAGTTCGTCACTTGATCACTTTGTACAGGGGTTGTGACAAACCAGTGAACAGCTGTGTGTCCTTGTCCCCGGGAAGCTTCTGAGCTGTACATGAAACAGACAGGGAGTCTCAGGATGCAAACTGGGGAGGCAAGATCCAGAGTCCACAAAAAGATCAAGTTGGAGGCTAGAGAGATGGCCCAGTGGCTAAAGGCTTACAAAGTCTACTGGCCTGGGTTTGATGCCCTAGCACCCATGTATAGCCGGACCTAACGGGACACCATGCTTCTGACCTTTCTTTGTAGTGGCAAGAGACCCTGGCATGCCCCACTCCCATATTCCACCTCCCCACCCCCACACACATACTAACACAAAGAAAGAAAAGAGAAGGTTGTTTGTGGTCACATGTGACTTCAGAAGCCTTTCTTGCCAGGCCTTTGGAAGTCAAAGTGACTGTGCCTGGAGGCTTGGGCCTGGAACGGTCCTAGACAAGCAGAGCTGGGCTTCCTTGTTTGAGGGATGCTCAAGAGGTTTGGAGATTAGAGTTGTTTAATGTGTTTAAGCTGTAGCTACACTGCAGAAACCAAGTCACCATAGAGAGTGATGGGTGAGAGTACAGGGGGAGCCCAAGGGACCTGGAAGACAGAGACAGTACCCTCTACAGCTGCAAGGCCCTGGCAAGCCTCTGCTGAGTCCTTAAGGATGAGTGAGTTGTCAGGGGGACATTGTGAAGGGCATTCCAAGTGAAGTGCAGAGGCCCAGGGGCAGGAGAGCTGGGGAGCAGGAGGGAATTGCAGCTCAGCATGCTGGAGGTGTTCAGCGTTAGCAAGAAAGAAGACACAGATGGGTCACAAAGGGCCTTGCAGGCCACCTTCAGATAAAATGACAAGCCAGCCCAGGAGAGGCAATGGGAGGAGATGCAGAGGGAAACAGCAGGTGAAGGAACAGAGTGAAGGCCTCGCCTGCTCAAGAAGCTCTGGGAGGCAGCCCCAGGCAGGCGTGTTCTTCCTGAGTGAGAATGGGCTGGGTGGGGGCAGGTAAGCTCTTGTCCTGAGCCCCAGGTAGCTGTTGGGAGAGATCCGGGCCTGGTTCCCTCTGCTCTTATGAGCTGAGCTATTTCCTCCTCCCTAAACTGCCTCTGAGCCAGTGCCCTAACTGAATGTCTGGTGCTGACCTCTGGGTTCTGGTTGAGTCTTCTCCCCTTATTTTCAGATCGACGTGTACTTGGCCAAAAGTCTGGCAGAGAAGCTGTACCTGTTTCAGGTAATGATGGGACTTGAAGGTAGTTCCCTTCTCCTGTAAGAGAAGGGGCAGGAATGAGGCTCTTAAGATGGGTGGCGTGTGATTAGTGGTTAGAGCTGGGGCTGCTGCCTGCATTGAGACCCGCTGCTAGCCCTTTGAGCAAGTTCCTCATTTCTCACTGCTGCTTTTGCAAAGTGGTGATAGTAATAGGAGAGCGTGAATCCATATTAAGATGATTGGGACACTGCTTGGTGCAGTATTAGTGCTGACAGTGACCACTGCTGTGCACATGCTCAGAGTAGCCCCAGGGCCACAGAAACCTCAATTCTGTCAGCTGTGAGCCTTGGGGCACTAGCCCTGCCCTGCTGTAGCTGATAGTGAGCATCTTCCATAGACCAGTACTGTGGTTTAACTCACCTCAACCCATGAAGGATAGCCCAGTGGTGATGGTTATGATGTTTTGTAACAGCTTTATTGAGGTACAGTTCACACACTGTTCAAGTCCCTCATTTAAGTGTACCACGTGATGCCTTCTAGCCTATTCAGAGGCCAATGCAGTCAGCACCACAATCTATTTAGTATGTTTTTGCCTTTCTAAAAAGAAACCACATACTACATTCCATTTTTCAGCCCTTGTGGCCATTAGCTCTCTATGGAGTTACCTGTTCTAGACATTTCATGTGGACAGAATAGCATGTGTGACCTTCAGTGACTGGCCCCTTTTATGTAGGGTTCGCCCATGTTGTAGCATGTGTGTTTCATTTTACGGCTAGAGACTGTCCATTGTGGATATTGTGCAGTTTTTTTTACCCGTTGATCATTTGATGGCGTTTGGATTATGTCTACTCTGTGGCTGTTCTTAGTTATGCTCCTCTGAGGATCAGTGACTTGCTTTTTGTGGACCTGTGTTTTTCCTCTCTTGGGTTTATACTGGAATGGCTGGGTCATATGGTCACACCGCATTGAACTTGGGCACATGATTTCACTCTCAGCAGTAAGGTGGGTTGCTGGAAGCAGTTTGGTCTCGTGTTGCAAGTGAGAATGACACAGGGTGTCCTGAGCTTCCAGGCCCCCGGCAGGAGGTAGTGCCTGTGCTCCTGGCTTGGACAGTGTCCGTCCTCCGGGTCTACCTAAATCCTTGGCTGATGGCAGTGGCTCCTTGTGTGTACACGGTGTGCTGACCACACTCAGGCATCTCTTGTGGGGAGCACAGTAGGACCAAAGCCTCAGCCAAGATCAGGTGAGCTCAGAGCTCTAGGTCTCCTTAAAGGCACACCAGGGGCCTCCTGATCTGTTGTAGGAGGGCCTATGCCCCCCCACCACCACCCAGCACAGTGTTGGCCCTTCCATGGGCTCTGTCCAGAGCAGCTGTGTGATGAGCTGTTGCTCTCATCCAAGCTGCCCTGCTCTAGCTGGAAGCAGGGAGGAGCCATTGTACTGCCACTAAGTAGCTGTTAGGAAGTGACTGCTTCCTTGGCCAGAAATAAGCTGACCTGAAGTGGCCTCAAGGTTGAGCCTGCACCCCAAGCATCCATGCTTCCCCGGCACACTCAAGAAGCCATTGTGTGCCAGGCAGTGGTGGCCTGAGCTGGCTGAGCTTGCCAATCCATGCTCATCCATCAGCAGACCCCCCCCCCCACATACACACCATGAGCAGAGAAAGGGAAAGTCTGACTGTGAGGACAGATGAACAGGTATGGAAAGATCTGTGTGTTCAGAGCCTGGGCTCAGGTTTCAGAGGCCCCAGAGTACAAGCCGTTTGACATAAATGTAATCTTACACAGGAGAGGTGTCGAGAGGGCCTAGGGAAGTGCAGGGCACCTGACCCCCCTGTAGTGGAAAAGAGCATGCACCTTGCGGAGGAGAGAGAATGGGATGGCAAGTGGTTCGCAAATTCCTATGTCCATCATCCAGACTTGCCGCCAGCAATCCTAGGCCAGCCTCATTTTCCCCTCTTGGCTTCCTGTGGTGGTCCCATTTCTCACAAATGGTCTATCAAGTGGAACTGCAGCCTTGAGCTCCTACTCGGAACTCCCCGAGTCTTAGAGCACCTGTTTGACTCCTTGGAGCTCAGACAACCCTTGAAAGTCAAAGACATCTTAAAACTGCTTATGGAAGGAGGTTCAGAGGAGCAGTGGAATGGGACTGCAGATGGAGGTTGTAGGAGAGCCCCATATTAGGGAAGTCTGGGCCACGGGTGCTCTGGTCTCTGCTTGGAGTAGTGGTGGGGTTGGAAGCTATTGTTTCTTCACTGGAGCCCCTGATGCCCAGCTCCAGTTTGGTCTGGGCCTGGTGGACTGATGACTCCTCTCCTTTCGGTAGTACCCTGTGCGTCCAGCCTCGATGAGCTACGATGACATTCCACATCTCTCAGCCAAGATCAAGCCCAAGCAGCAGAAGGTAGGACTGTCCTTCATGATGGAAGTGGGCTTTAGAGGGTGGCAGCCAATGAGGGGAGTCTGGATCCCAACCCAGCGGTCTGTAGTCTTAATGGTCTAGCTTGGGTACAGGGAAAAGTAAGAAAGTGGGATGACTGTAGACTCGGCCCCCATTTAAGTCCACCAACTTCTGCAGTTACTTGTGTCTCCAGAAGTCACAGCCTCCCCTTCTTGCCCTTCCGAAGGGGGGGGGTTGGGCGTGCCTGTAATCCCAGTGCTGGGAAGGTGAGAATCCCTGGAACACATTGACCAGCCAAACTAACCTAATAGCTGAGTTCCAGGCCAGAGACCCCATCCCAAAAAGAGGTGGATGGTGTACCTGAGAATGACACTTTAGGTTGTCTTCTGGTCCATACATGTACATACACACGTGTGGACTGCACACACATGCACACACCACATGCATGTGCAAAAAGAGATGACCTCTTGATTTCAAAATCTCTAATTCAGATCTTGGAGTGGGAAGGGGTAGAGCAAGCAGAACTGGGCTGGTGAGCCCAGGGCTCATTGGTCTGGGCAGTGACCAGGTTGGGGTGTCCCTGGGGGCTGTGCTGTGGGGTCCTTCCAACTGGGTGATGCTTGGTACCTCCAGGTAGAGCTCGAGATGGCCATCGACACACTGAATCCCAACTACTGCCGCAGTAAAGGGGAACAGATTGCATTGAACGTGGATGGCGCCTGCTCTGATGAGACTAGCACATACTCCTCGTGAGTAGTTAGCCCTCAGCTCTACTGGGGTGAAAGAGGAGCCTCCCTGCTGCCCCATCTGGGCTCCCCACCGTGTCTCTGCCTTTGAGGGAAGCTGGCCTCTGGAGCTCTTCTCCTACTAGTATCTTGGTCCACAAAGAAGACCACGAAGTTTCTCACCCATTGGGCCCTGCCTGGTCTGGTGCATCTTGGAAGGTGTCAGGTGGAGGAGGCCTGTCTGCCAGGCTCTTCCTGCTCTTGATGCCAGTTCCTCCTTTGCTCCAGGAAACTGATGGACAAGCAGACCTTCTGCTCCTCCCAGACCACCAGTAACACATCTCGATATGCAGCCGCTCTCTACAGGCAAGGTACCCAGGGCTGGGCATCTTGGGAGTATACTTGGCCTAGCTTTCCCCAGCTTTGTGTCGGGACACTTGCTTGATAGTGCTGGGGCTGCAAGGTCAGCTTCCTTCTGGGACACAGGCACACACAACAGCATCATTTGGGGAATAAGGAGGCAGAATTTTTCTTTTTTTTTGTTTTTGTTTTTCGAGGTAGGGTCTCACTCTAGTCCAGGCTGACCTGGAATTCACTATGTAGTATGTAGTCTCAGGGTGGCCTTGAACTCATGACAGTCTTCCTACCTCTGCCTCCCGAGCACTGGGATTAAAGGCGTGTGCCACCACGCTCGGCTGCTTGAATTTTTGTCTTCAAAGGTACTTTGGACCACCACTCATCTAGGCATCATCCATTCAGGACAAAAGAAACAGGTCCACACAAAACCTTGGATGCAGAGTTTAGAAGTGCTTTATTCACAAAAGCCAAAGAGCAGAAGCCAGCCAGGGCTATCAAGTGATTGTACATAAACAAGATGAGGCCTATCTATGCACCAGAGCCTCAAGCCCTGACACAGGCTCCCATTCAAATGAGCCTTGAGAGCAGTAAGCTCAGATGGCCACACACCACATGCTCCAGTTTGTGTGAAATGACGGGGCAGAAAGGGGACAGAGGGAGGGAGAAGTGGAGAATGGCTGACCGTGGTGCTGGTTGCAACCCACACCGACTTTGCGTGCTTCGCGTGGGTCAATGTCTGCTGTGTGCCAGAGCTCAGCAAAACCCATCAGATGTTCAAGGTACTTCATTCAGTATTTAAAGTCTGCAAAGTCATGAATGGAATGAGCCTGAGCACTGAGGGAACAATCTGGAGTGTCCTAGAGCCACAGTGCTCTATTTGGAACATATCTCCGGCTGTGGCTCTCTGAAGTGACACATTTTTCACCCTGACCGTGAAGAGCTGCCATGGTCCTGGCAGGAGACCAGACTGTCTTCCGCTGTGCTCTGGCAGGACCACTCCTGAAGCCACATTGGCACTAGTAGGCTTCCTAGTGGGATGGGTGGGATATTGACAGGAAGAGGTGGGAGGACGAGAGGGAGGAGCCCAGTGAGGGGGTGGTAACAGTGTTCTGGCAGAGACCTGGAGGGGAAGGGGGTGAGGTGCCCAGTGTAGCTGGAGGAAGCAGTAGGGGTGAGGAGGGGAGGCCTGACTGGGAGAGTCTTGTGTGTTGGGAGGTGGACCTGAAGGAAGTGTCTTTGAGAAGTCTTGGGCTGCTGATCTGCTCTGGGGTGTCCTTGCTGGGTGGGTGGGTGGCAGTGGGCCTATGCCTACACCAGAGGACTGGCTAGCTGGGTGTGTGCCTCAGTTCCTAGAGTTGGGTTCAAGCCCTTCTTCCTCCACCAGGTGAGCTCCACCTGACACCCTTACATGGCATCCTACAGCTGCGGCCCAGCTTCTCCTACCTGGATAAGGCAGATGCCAAGCACCGTGAGAGGGAGGCAGCCAACGAGGGTGAGCCCAGATCCCTAGCCTAGCTGTCTGTGGTCTTACCAGGCCCGGCTAAAGTAATAAAGGGGTCAGTTTAAGGGATGTTCAGCAGCATCTCAGGCCATTAGAAGACCATAGAACCTGTTCTCATTTGAGTCCAACAACTGCAATTAACCTGTGTCTGCCAGAGTTCACAGGCTCCCCTGCTTGCCCTTCCTGAGGGTGGGGTTGAGTTGGGGTGGGTTGAGCAGCACCTATAGACCAGCTCACAAAATCCCATGTTAATTACCTGCATGAATCACCTTGCCTCCTTCGCAGCAGGGGACTCCTCACAGGATGAGGCAGAAGAAGATGTTAAGCAGATTACGGTGAGCTCTGGGCCCCTGCAAGAGGGAGCAGCCTGGTGGTAGAAGACACAGCAAGAGCTGCAGGGTTTTGAGAAGGGACTCCTCTGACCTGGGGTGACGGGTGCAGAGTGTCTGTCCTCCTGCTGGCTGCCTGGAGGCCATAACCTACCCTCTGCCCAGCCTGGCTTGTTGCTGGAACTGGGATGCTGGGCAGGGGTGGGAACAAGAAGCTGTGGCCCAGCTCCCAATATCCCACCTGTGGGATTCCACCCTGTAGATCAGTAACCATCCTAATGAGCCTGGTTCCTCAAGGTTGGGAGGATACTGAGCTTCCGCTTAACGAAGCATAGATTGCTGACAGGGAGTGCTGAGAAAGAGAGAAATGGTGCAGCTGGCACGTGAAAAGATAGAAGCTCGCAGCTGGTCTATGCTCAAGGACCCACCTGTCTTGAGTTGCTGTGGCAGAGTGCCCAAGCTGTAGGGGCTTGTCCTGTTCTCAGCAGCTTGTTAAATCCCTCTTAACCTTCTTGGGGCTCATACCCTCATCTGAAGAGACATGCTTTGACATCTAACCCTGAGGGGGTTTCTGTGGTGCAGCAGAGAGAGGCTAGAGAGCACTACTCCCAGCCTGTGCTGGCACCTCAAAGACAGGGACAGGGACATGGTTAGAGCTGAAGTTGAAAGGTAAAGAGGGAGGCAGAGTGCAAGTCTCCTACTATGTGAGTTTCTGGGCTGGCTGGCATAGTAGCCTGGAGAGGCCACAGACCTGACCCTTCCCACTCCAGGTCCGGTTCTCTAGGCCAGAGTCCGAGCAGGCCCGTCAGCGCCGTGTGCAGTCCTACGAGTTCCTGCAGAAGAAGCATGCGGAGGAGCCCTGGGTCCATCTGCACTACTGTGGCCTGAGGGTGAGCTGGGGACAAGGCCTGGCCACTTGGTGATAATGAAGTCCTGTGGGCAGTTTGTGCCTCACCTCCCCATCCCACTTAGCATGTGTCAGGAGAGCAGGGGTCCCAGGTGGCAGCATGCAGTTCTGGGCCCCCTAGGCTCTTGGAGGGGCTGGGGTTTGCATATGTGTGTTTTTGACTCACTCACCTGGGGCTGCTCTGGAGAATCTGCCATCTGTCCCGTGCCTGAGGTTCCTTGGGCACCTCCTATGGGGAGTTTTACTATGCAGTTCTTATCTTGAGCATAGGCTGAGCCAGTCTGTAGATAGTATTGGAGTGGAGCCTGGCACAGGGTAGATGCTTGGTGAATGGTAGCTAGCTTAGTGCTCGCTGGGCACTGGGGCTGGGGTACCAGGGCCACCAGGTCATAAAACCAGAAAGGCCACACTGTTGAGGTTTTGGGGGCTGTGTTTAGGAGGCTGAACATGGTCCTGTGGCCAGCCTTGGAGCAGGACATGGCTGGAGTGGGAAGTGATTCAGGTGTAAAACTAGTTGGAGAGGCCTGGGGGCCCAGACCCAGGCATCGGCTGAGCCCCATCCTGCCTCCCCCCACAGGACAGCCGTTCGGAGCATGAGCGCCAGTACCTGCTGTGCCAGGGCTCCAGCGGGGTGGAGAACACGGAGCTTGTCAAGTCACCCAGGTGGGACTGGCTGGTGCTGGCTCAGGGCTCCCCAAAGGCCCCTCTGGGGAGGGCTCTTCCTGGGGGCTGTGACCCCTTGTGAAGTAGGGTTACTGCCCTTGGACAGGGTCAGGAGGGTTGCCTGGTAAAGAGTGATTTCCACTTTCTGTGAGGTCTATCACCTGGTAGCCGAGTGCTGTTGGGGAAGGTGAGGCCAGCCCTTTGGTCTGCATCCCCTCCCCAGGCATCAGCCAGGGTGTGGCCTAGCTTCACACTCAGGGATGAGCCTGGACAGTCCACAGAGCCTGACTCCTGCTCTCTTCTTTCCACAGCGAGTACCTCATGATGCTCATGCCGCCCAGTCAGGAGGAAGAAAAGTGAGTAAAGGGGTAGGGGGCTAGGCACCCTCCTCCCCTCCCTTCAGCAGCCTCTGACTGTGTCCTCATTTCCACAGAGACAAGCCCGTGGCTCCCAGCAATGTTCTGTCCATGGCCCAGCTACGAACGCTGCCCCTGGCTGACCAGATTAAGATCTTGATGAAGAACGGTGGGCACCGCCCTCTGCCCAGGGTCAAGGTGGCATCCCCTGTCTCAGATCCTGCCCAAGTTGGGTAGTGCGGTGGGCCCCTTAGACCGGCCTCTTGAATTCCTACATTTTCCTGCAACTCCCTGTTGTAGGAACTTGGGTAGCTCACTGACCTGAGACTAGTTCCTGGGCCAATGGGACTGAGTCTAGAGCTGTGCTTGGGAGCACAGAGTAGCTCCTTTCATGATAAAGTGCGTTCTTGGCACCCTGCTGGGCTCCACACTAGGTCTGCCTCCTGGCAGACTTGGGGGAGGAGGTGCAGGAGAGCCTGAGCCAGGGCTCCCTACCATGCCCCAGGCCTGGTCCTGGGCTCCCTGGAGGTCACAGGCTCTTGAGCCAGAAGGTTGGGGTTGAAGTTTTGGCTCTGACTCTCCCAGCGAGGCAAGCGTGGGAGTGTGGGAGTCTGCACCTGTACCCACTGAGCATCCCCCCCCCCCCAGCAAAGAATCAGCCATTCTACAGACTGGGAGCTCGCCACTCTGCTCTGTTGGTGGAGGAAATGAGAGGGCCAGGTCTCTTTTCCCTTGTCTAATGAGATATGTCCTTCCTCTCTACCCCAGTGAAGGTCATGCCTTTTGCCAATTTGATGAGCCTCCTGGGCCCCTCTGTGGACTCTGTGGCTGTTCTGCGTGGCATCCAGAAGGTGGCAATGTTAGTCCAGGGAAACTGGGTAGTGAAGAGGTAAGCTGCCCTCTGTCTGTTGGCAGGAATGCCGATCCCTCGGATCCCTCGAAAGCTAGTATGTCTGGGTTTAACTCCACCGCACTGCTTTCTGTTTGTCCTGGCTTTTTTGTATGTTTCCATCTTTTCCTGCTCATTTGGAAGTTATCCTTGACCTTTATTGGTTCCTCTAGTTTTCATCTTAGCAACTTAGCACAAGTTTATATTGATGGCTTTTCATTCTCTTCCAAGACAGTCTCAGAATAGTTTTCTAGCATCACAAGACCTACCTTGTCAGTATTCTTTTGTGTGTGGATGTGCACATCCATGCATGTACACCACAGTATGCATGTGGCGGTCAGAGCGCATGTCCTGTCCTTACCTTAACCTTGTTTGAGACAGGGTTGGTTTCTCTCTCTTTGTTGTGCTTACTTCAGGTTTCTAGGTGATTTCCCTGTCTCTGCCTCCCATTGTGCCACCAGCGTGCTGGGATTACAGAAGCCCACCACTCTCTGGCTTGTATGTGGGCCTGGGGATCGAACTCGGGACTTGGGCTTGAGCAGCAAATACTTTATCCACTGAGCCATCTCCCTAGTCACTCTGTCAGCATTCCTTAGACCATGTGTAGGTCTAACCGGCAACCCTCATCTTGGTGTCAAAAGGTTGGATATAAAGCTCGGTATGGTGACTCACACCTTTAATCCTAGCACCTGGGAGGCTGAGGTAGGAGGATGGAAATGAGTTTGAGGTGGGCTTCATCCTGGGCTACATACAGTGAGCCCCTGCCTTAAAAAACAAAGGTTGGATACCGCTGCGTTAGATCCACTCACATAATGTACTTCTTGTGGTGCTCCTCATTACTGTATGTGTCCCTGAGTTTCCATCTGGGATAACTTCCTTCTGCCTGAGGAATTGCTATAGTGTTTCCTTTCATGCAGATCTATCTGCCAGTGGTAGCTTGCCCTGGTTTTTATCTGTAAATGTCCATTGCACCTTTGCTTTTAAAGGATGACTTCGTTCATTTGTTCGTTCTTTCTCCCTCCCCCTCCCTCTCCCTCCCTCCCTCCCTCCCTCCCTCCCTCTATGTTTTTTGTTTGTTTGTTTGTTTATTTGTTTTGAGGTAGGGTTTCACTCTAGCCCAGGCTGACCTGTTACTCTAGTCCTAGACTGACCTCAAACTCACAGTGATCCTCCTACTTCTGTCTCCCTAATGCTTGGATTAAAGGCGTGAACCACCTTGCCTGGCTTTGTTTGTTTGTTTTTCGAGGTATAGATCTCACTCTAGCCCAGGCTGACCAGGAATTCACTATGTAGTCTCAGGGTGGCCCTAAACTCACTTTGATCCTCCTACCTCTGCCTCCCAAGTGCTGGCATCAAAGGCATGCACCAGCACGCCTGGCCTGATTTGTTTTTATTGACAGGCCTGCTGCCATTTAATTCCTTGATGGCAGTCTACTCTTCCTCTGGCTCCTTGTTACTGTGTTAGCTGTGTGGATTTCCTATGAACTAGTGACTCAGGGCTCTCAGTGGCTTTTCTTTTCCTGTGATCCCACTGGATCACCTGTCTCCTTCAGCACACTGTCCAGCTGGTGGAATTGAGGTGCTTCCTTATGTCCCTGGTGCCCAATTAGGAGCTTGGGATGCATTCTGCCCTGCAAAAGCAGTGTGACTACCTCTCATGCATACTTAAGAGTATTATAAGTGGTGTGCAATAGTAAACACGCTAACAGATACTTCTCAAGTAATGTAGTATGAAGTGAATAATAGGACAAGATGTAAAAATGTTTCATTAACGTGAGTTCATTACATTGTTGGCTGGCCAAGCTAACTGTAATGTCTGTTCATCTTACTGCCACATGGTGGCACCTTGGCACTAATAAACAAGTACCCAGCTGTTGTGACCTAAGTTTTTCATTATGGAAGTGACGACAGTCGCTTGTCAAGGATGAGGGGGGAGGATATCCCATCACATACCTGATGGCTCTGACTGGGAGAGGAGGACTTGCTATATCACCGCAAGACAGCTATAAAGCTGGGTTTGAACTTGAACTTTGGGAATCAACCTGGGCTCTGCCTTGTGCTGCATGTGCCCCTGAGAGTCCTGTCACTTGGGATCATGACTAGTCTCATCACCTTAGGTGTTCTGTCCACTTCAATGGATTCTGGGAACCTTCCTCTGGCCTGTGCAGGCTGCTGTGTGGGTCAGGGTTCTTCCAGGCCTATCTTTGTGTCCATGTGAGGAGATAAGAGCCCACACCTTCATTCACAAACGCCCTGTCTGCTCTGTGCGCCACACTCCCACTCATAGGCCAATGGCCCGTACTTGATTCTTTTGTCTAGTGCACACCTTTGCTATATGTGGCAACCATAAGAAATTTAGGCTGGGTTTCTGTCCCTGTGGAGACTCTAACTATTTGCTCCATAGGACTGGGCAGGCTGAGGGGAGGCCCTCCCACAGAGTACTACAGACATGGCTGACCTGGGGCTGTGGCTGGAGACGGGGTCTAAGTCATGTTGTGGGCATTTGTGCCTTGCTTATGTGTCGCAGGTCTTCAACCCAGAAGTCCTCTGAGCTTTGAGCATAGTCCTATTCTCAACAGGCCTGCACTCCTTGTGATCCAGGGCCATTCAGACCCCAGCCCTATACACCCCATGGGCAGGTAGGGAAGGCCTTGTAATTTGATTCAGTATTAGTTTCCTGGGCACCACAAGCACTTTCCTAGTCTCCTTGAGATCCCTGATTGGCCTGTCTGTTGCTCAACCCCTCCTTACCTGGGCTAGACTTGAGAGCGCCAGGCCTCTGTGGAGAGCTAGGAAGAGCTGGCTCGGATTGTGAGGCCTGAGCTTCTGGTAGTAGTAGTGATGATGGAGGGGATGGGCACTAAAAGATTGGGACTGAGTGGCCACGTCTGCTTGCTTGGCAGTGATATCCTGTATCCCAAGGATTCATCCAGCCCTCACAGTGGTGTGCCCGCCGAGGTGCTCTGCAGGGGCCGGGACTTTGTTGTGAGTACCTGGACTCTCTGGTCATAGGGGCAGGGGAGGGTGGGGTCCAGAGTAGTCAGTATGCTCTAGCTGGGGCAGTTAATGCAGGAAGAGGCCACACTGTGGGCTGTGCATGCTGGGCCCTTCTCCTTCCTTTGGGTATTGAGGACCATTAAGACCCTGAGCTTCTCCCACTTAGGTTCTAGAAGGCTTCACCTAGCCCAGGCACATGGTTCATGTGGCCTGCATAGTGTTTCATCTCTGGCAGTCCCACCTGGGTGTTTGCTCACCCACACAGGTGCCCTTTCCCCCAACAGCTTAGCTTCTCTAGGTAGGTACATGCCTTTGGTTGGGGGACTGAGTTACTGTGGGTCATTCTTTGACCTTGCCTCTCAGGCATCCATTCTCACTTTTCCCAGGTACCTTCATGCAGTAGTTAGGGCAGGAGATATACTGAGGCAGTGGGGTTGCAGGGTGCTGTGAGCCTCTGGGAAGCCACACCAGCCCCCAGCAGCTACCTCCATGGATTGGTACCCATACAGAGTGCCTGGGGGAGTCCCTTGGTCCCACATCACCTCCCTGAATCTTCATGACACTGTTAGGTGACCCTAAGGATGCCATGGTGAATCAGCTGGAAAAGACCCTGCCTGGGGAAGGGTAGGATGGTCCAGCTGCCCTAGAGAAGAGGGGGTGCTGGGATCCTTAATGGAACAGCTCTGAAGGCTGAAGACAGCTCAGGTGTAGGGGCTGCCCGAGGGCCATGCTGGGAAGAAGCAGGTCTGCCTGCCACCCAGGCCGTGAGCCACCTTCTTGGTTCAGGAGTCTGTTGCTGCCTCCTGGAACATGTTGCTTTTCTCCCTCAGATGTGGAAGTTCACGCAGAGCCGATGGGTGGTCAGGAAGGAGGTGGCAGCAGTGACCAAAGTAAGTGCAGTCTCTGTGACATGAGCCTGGGCTGCTGCGGGAGGGAACGTGGGCTGGCTTTTCTCACACTCGGCCCCTCAGCTCTGCGCCGAGGATGTAAAAGACTTTCTGGAGCACATGGCCGTAGTGAGGATCAACAAAGGCTGGGAGTTCATACTGCCTCATGACGGAGAGTTCATCAAGAAGCATCCAGATGTGGTCCAGCGGCAGCACATGCTGTGGTCGGGCATCCAGGCCAAGTAAGGGCTTGCAGGATGGGAGAAGGGGGGATCCTGGGGGATCCCAGTTGGGCTGGATCTGGACAGTGAGGGCCATCTGTATGCACTACCCTCATGCAGATGGACACCACTGGCTGACCAGTGACAAGGGAGTCCTGGTCCTGGGCTGGCACAGCCACACCCCCAGCTTATTAACTGTTTTTAGGGGCTGGAGAGGAGAAAGAGGGCATTGGGTGTCATTCCCTACCGTAGACCAGAGTTTTGTGTACCTGGGGGCCCATGTGTTCCTGGGCCTGCAGCAGGGAGCACACACAGTCTCCAGTGCCTTGGGCTTGAGGACTTGCTTCTGTGGCCAGGTAGGCAGTAGAGGATATAGGTTAGTTACAAGGGCTTATTTCTCTTTGCAGATTAGAAAAAGTCTATAATCTAGTAAAGGAAACCATGCCAAAGAAGTTGGATGGACAATCAGGTATGTGGGGCTTCGGGCTGGGCAGGCCCCCAACTCAAACCCTGGCTTCTGGAAGGGCCAGTGGAGCATGGCGGTGTGGCTTCTGTGTGAACAGTGGTGGCACTGGAGGAGCCTGCTGGCAAGAACTTTGGGCACGGGACTTTGACAGTCCCTGGTTGTTTCTGTACTCGTTCTCGGGTAGCTGTGTTCCACCTGAGTGAGGAGAGGGTAACAGCAGTGCTAGGCTCCCTGACTAACTGTCCTGATGCCCCTGCCAGGCTCTCGTCTGCCCTTGCCCTGTGTGCCCTTTTGAGCCATATTGCCTTTCCTCACAGGGCCTGCTGGGCTGGTCTCTGGGGACCAGCGGGTCCAAGCAGCCAAAACCAAGGCCCAGCAGAACCAGAGCTTCCTAGAGCGGGAGCTGCAACGGCGGAAGGAGCAGATGCAAGCGGCCGCAGTCCTGCCCAGCGTGCAGGTCAAGGAAGAGCCACTGAGTGAGGAGGATGGAGACGAGCTAGAGGCTGAGGTGGTGGAAGAGGAGGAAGAGGAGCCCATGGACACTGTACCCAGTGGTGGCCTTGGCACCAAGCTGGCCAATGGGCTGCCTGCTGGACGGGCAGCAGGTGGGGACAGCCTCAACGGTCACCTGCCTCCAGGCTGTGCCAGCACTCCGGCAGTTCGGGAACTGAAGGCCTTTGTAGAGGCCACCTTTCAGAGACAGTTTGTGCTCACGCTGAGTGAGCTCAAGCGCCTCTTCAACCTGCACCTGGCAGGGCTGCCCCCAGACCACACGCTTTTCAGCGGCATCTCGGACCGCGTGCTGCAGGACACGGTGCTGGCCGCTGGCTGCAAACAGATACTGGTGCCTGTAAGTAGAGCCTGTGATTTCCAGGACAGGCAGACGAGGTCACCCAGAGCCCCTCAGGAGGGCACCCTGGGCAGTGTCACCTTCCCAGGCAGTAAGGAGGGGAGGTAGTGGCCATGAGGCTGCTGAGGGTAGGATGTGTGCTGCGCTCATGTCACGCCCCCTGTGACTGTGGGCTACTGGGACCCCCGTTCCCCATTTGAAGTGGATGTGTTGGTATTTGTACTACAGGATGGTGAGGGTTAGGTAAGATTATCTAAGGGCCCTAATCTATGTCAGGGCCTTAGTAAACTCAAGTCTTCTGCCTGACATTTACCCCCAAGGAAGTGAATGGTAGAGCTGTGACTTGATTCAATTTGGACCCTTCTCCAGAACTTGGGCCTGGGTCTTGGTGGCCTTCCTTGTCCATAAGGCCAGCTGACCCACATAGGGTCTGGCCTTTCCACATTTCTGTTGCCACACATGGGCACCCTGTACTTCATTTCTTTCCTGTCAGTGGGAGAAGCCCTGTGACAGAACAGGGTGGGCACTGTTGCCTTTCCCTGAGGACAAGGAGTTCCCTGGCCTTGCTTAGTCTAAGGGAGGCTATTGTAGTTCTCTCCTAGGCTCTGCTCAGCTGTGGCAGCAAATGGGCTGAGATGGGGCTGTGCAGGGAGTGGGGACTGCCAAGTTCAGAAGCACCTGCTATGACCTAGGTGATGTCTGAGGCCAAGGTCTGATGGCCTGTGTACATGAGGAGCAGAAACTAGAAGAGCCTGTGGTCCTAGGCTATTACAAGGGGCTGGCTCTGCTGGCAGGGAGGCTCGGTGAAATTTTCTTTAGAAAGTGTTGAGGCTTGGGTCCCTGGCCAACAAGTGGTCCCTGTTCTTTGCATGCCTACCTTTTTGTAGGCTGGGCCAGGCAAGGGGAGGGTGGCTGCCTGACCTTACTTAGTAAGATTGCCTGGACTGCTACCCCGGGCTCTGCTCTGGCTATGCTCTTTCTTCTTGGGGACCCCATGGCCCTGTCTGAAGCTCTCTCCTTGGGATGCTCACCCAGAAACTTGTCATAGCAAGTCCAAGGTGGAAGAGGCCTCTTCAGCCTCTTGTCCAGCTAGAGAGTGAGGAGTCCCACTTGAGTTAACTCCTGGTTCTGTTGTGTGTTAGCCAAGTGACCATGGACAGTGAGTAAACCTGTTTGAGCCTGCATGTCCTGTGGAGAATGGGCAATGCCTCAGGCCCACTTGGTTTTTAACGGTTAAGAACGTACCAGCACTACGTCTGGCTTAGGCTAGTGGTCACTAGTGTCATGTGTTGTGGAACAGGACTGAAATCTCCCGTTCCAGGGCCCTCTTCTCCGAGTATCAAGCCTGTGCCTGCCGTCCTTTTTGTGGGCATGTGTGGCAGGAGCTGCTTTTGGATGATACCTTGTCTAGGGCTGGGTTACAGGGTGGGTGGGGCAAAGTGGGTGGGGGCAGTGAGTCCATGAAGCAGAAAAATGATGGGCTATGTCTGGGCCAGTTTCCCCCACAGACTGCTGCTTCCCCGGATGAGCAGAAGGTGTTTGCCCTCTGGGAGTCTGGAGACATGAGTGACCAGGTGAGGTGACCTTTATTGCATCTTTCCAGGAAAGGGGAAGGAGATTCCTTAAAGGCTTGGCACTAGACTGCAGTCATTCATGCAGATTCTCTAGCCACTCCTGTTTTGTGCTCAACACCCAGAGGTCAGCTACCTCAGGACCCCCTTTGAGGCCATCATGTAGGCTGCAGTCAGGTCTGTCTCCAAGGGTGGTGGCCTACCTACTCAGTTTCTGTAGCACTTCCTTGGGGAAGCTTACAAACCATGGGTGGAAAATGTTCTTTGTGGCTTCTATAGGAGGGCTTCAGTTTCCTTCAGGTTAGAGAAATTGGTTTATTTTGCCCTGGCACATTCTGGAAGGGAGGTTCCTAGGTGTGTGGTGAAGAGAAATAGGAATTGAGCCATTGGTGCTGTGTCTGCATGGGTCAGCCTGGGACACTGTGGTCTGGAGGTTGTCTTTGAATCATGTACTTCTGGACTTTAAAGAGTAAAATTTGCGGGACTGGAGAGATGGCTCAGCAGTTAAAGGCACTTGTTAGCAAAGCCTGACAGCTCGTTAAATTCCTCAGTATCCACAGAAAGCCAGATGTACAATGTGGCACGTGCATCTGGAGTTTGTTTACAGTGGCAGAAGGTCCTGGTGTGCCCAATTCTCTCTGTCTTTCTCTTGTTCTGGTTCCAGTGGAGGAGCTTGTGTTACTTCTCTGAGCTTTATTATACATTTAATAGATTACGTAAAAAGAACTTCAAAATGTAGTTTGCATGCAATATAATTGCATGTTTTTAACTTGTTAATGCTGAAATAATTATAAGAAGATATAACCACTTTGCACAAGAAGTTACAAAGTGGCTACATCTTTTTTAAACTTTTTATTGACAGCTTCCATAATTATAGACAGTAAACCATGAGTCCTTCTCTACCCTGAAACTTTCCCCCTGTCAAATCCACCCTCCATAATATCCCCTCCCCTCTCAGTCTTTTTTGTTTCAATGTTATATTTTCCTCCTATTATGAAGGTCTTGTGTAGGCATTATCAGGCATTGCAAGGTCATGAATATAAGGTCATTTTGTTTCTGGAAGTTTGCGTTGTAAGGAGTCCTACCCTTCCTTTGGCTCTTACAATCTTTCCGCCACCTCTTCCGCAATGAACCCTGAAGGCCTTGGAAGGTGTGATAGAGATGTCTCGGTGCTGAACACTTCACTGTCACTTCTCAGCACTATGGTGCCTTTAGAGTCTTCCTGGTGGTGACTGCCATCTGAAAAGAGAAACTTCTCTGGCCAAAAGTGACAGTAGCATTAATATATAGGTATACCCCTTTTTTAAAAAGTGCTTACAGGGCACTTTGGTGGCATAGTATGTGCATTTAGCCAGATAACAGCAGTCATCACTCCCCTAGGGCTCTTCTTTTTTTTTTTTTTGGTTTTTCGAGGTAGGGTCTCACTCTAATCCAGGCTGACCTGGAATTCACTATGTAGTCTCAGGGTGGCCTTGAACTCACAGCGATCCTCCTACCTCTGCCTCCCCAGTGCTGGGATTAAAGGGTGTGCACCGCCCGCTTAGGGCTCTTGACCTCCCCTATCATAAGCTTTGACTATGTCTTCAGTACCAGGCATGTATTCCCTCCTGTGGAGTGGGCCTCCAGTCTAATTAGAGTGGTTGTTTACCCCATAACAGACATTCCACTATTGCCCCAGTTGGCACATTTGGCCTGGCTGGCCAATTTTAAGGCTTGCAGGGTCCACTGCTGTTTACAGCCGTTGATGACTTCTCTTTCCCACAGGGCTGCAGGCAGCCATAGCTTTTTTCAGCTTTCTGTTTTCAGCTCAGTTCCCACTTGATTTCTCAGTGACCTGCAGCCCAAGCATGTGGAGTCTTCAGCAATAGGGTCTTACCATCTCATTCTGGTGGGTACCCAAGATCCTTGCCAATGGCCTGTAATGTTTTGGGGGCCTCAGGAACCTGCCTGACCAACAACTCAGTGGAAGGTATATCCCATCCCTGGCACTAAAGTTTTTCTAGTAATAATCTATGGCTTCTGGAAATTTCGTTATCCAAAGTAGGTGTCATGGTTTGATCCAGGTGTCCCCCACAAACAAATGAATGTGTTCTGATAGATCGATCCTCAGCTGATGGCAGTTTGGGTTTTACAACCTTGATGAAGCTGTCTTGTTGGGGGCGGGCTTATGGGGGTTATAAGCCAGCTTCCCCTTGCCAGTATTTAGCACACCTTCCTGCCGCTGTTTGCAGTGCTGTGGCAGAGGTGACGTCCACCCCTCTGCTCATGCCATCGTTTTCCCTGCCAGGATGGAGGGAATAGTACAGAATAGAATAGAAACAGTAGGTTCCTATTCTAAACCTCTTGAATTTTAACCCTTCTCCCACCCTTCCTTTACTCAGTCCCTTTTCCTGACTCCATTTAGGCCATAGCACCCCAGTAATCTGTTCATCTATTTACATATATACAGTGCCCTTCCCTTAAGATTCCCCCTTCTCCCTCCCTTTTAGCCCCTTTTGAGCGTACTGCTGACTTTTACTCCAACTCACATACAAATCTAAACATTTGTAGCTGGGATCCTGCCTTTTAATCCAGTCTGTCTGTGTCTTTCAGTTGGGGCATTGAGGCCATTGGTGTTAAGAGTTACTGTTGAAATGTGTGTATTCTTGCTTTTGCAGTTTTTCCTTTGCTCTCGTAGCATCTATTATTTGAATATGGTTTATTTTTTCCTGTTTCTCATGTGTGTGCTTTTCAGTCTGAAGGATCCTTTCAAGTCTTTTCTAAAGAGCTGGCTTTGTAGATATATATTCTTTTAGCCTGTTTTTGTTGTGGAAAGTACTTATTTCTCCTTCAGTTGTGATGGATAGCTTTGCCAGATATAGTGATCTTGGCTGGCAGTTGTTATCTGTCAGAACTTGGAATATATCACTCTAAACCCTTCTTTTAAGGTTGAATAATTTGTTATCCTGATGGGCTTGACTACATAGGTTACTTGGTGCTTCTCTCTTACTGCTTTCAATATATTTTCTGTGGTCTGTGTATTCAGTAGTTTAATTATAAAATGTCATGGAGAGGGTCTTTCCTGGTTTTGTCTGTTTAGCGTTCTAAATGCTTCCTGTATCTGAATTGGCATCACTTTCCCTATTTGGGGAAAATTTTCTTCAATGATTTTGTTGAAAATACCTACTATACCCTGAATTCTTATGTTTGATCTCTTCAGTGTCCTGAATGACTTGAAATTCCCACTCACACCTTCCTATTGGTTTGTCTTTCTCTTTGTTGGACTGTTCTAGATCTGTTACCTTGTCTTCCAGTTTATTCTGTCCTCTCTTTGATCCATTCTATTGTGAGACTTTCTACAGAATTTTGTAATTGACGTACTGTGTTTTTCATTTCTAGTATTCTGATTGGTATTCCTATTTCCTTACTCATATCTTGTAGCAACCTCTGTTTCATTAAGTTGGTTTCCTGTGTTCTTTTTTTTTTTTTTTTTTTTTTTTTTTTTTTTTTTTTTTTTTTTTTTTTTTTTTTTTTTTTTTTTTTTTTTTTTTTTTTTTTTTTTTTTTTTTTTTTTTTTTTTTTTTTTTTTTTTTTTTTTTTTTTTTTTTTTTTTTTTTTTTTTGAGGTAGGGTCTCACTCTAGCCCAATCTGGAATTCACTCTGTAGTCTCAGGCTGACCTCAAACTCACAGTGATCCTCCTACCTCTGCCTCCCTAGTGCTGGGATTAAAGGCGTGCACCACCACGCCCAGCTGGCTCACAGACTTTTTAAAGAGAAAAACCACAAACAGATGCTGGCCAATGGCCCGAGGGAGAAGTTGGGGAATATTTCAACAGGATTGGTTAGGTCCAGATGAGGAGATGTCCTGGGGTCCACTCTTAGGAACTAGTGGTCTCAAAATCAGGATGTTGGTAAACTCTGCCATGGTGACTTTAACAGGATTGGTTGGACCCAGGGTTGGGGTAGGGTAGCAGGGACCTGCAGTTACAGTAGCAGCTAGAATAATAGTACATTAGGCATTTTGACGTGGTTACTGAGGAAATTGGGAACAGGTAGGTTATTTTCACCTAGGTGCTGAGGGAAAGTAGGAGCTGATTGGTTGGGTTGGGGGCCCAGGGTCATTGGCAGTTTTTCCTGGAAAAAGGGGTTACAGAGAAGTCATAACAGTTAACAAAATGGAGGCCCTGTGGCCAACCTAGCCCTTCAGTCCCCTCCGCTTCTTAGATGTGAATCTTCATATCTTTCTCTAGTGAAACCTCCTAATATATCTGGCAGGTTACTTGGAGCCTTACTGCTTACATCCAGTTTTAATAAATCTCATATGTTTACCAGACAAGGTCCAAACAGGAGAGTTAGGAGGACCATGACCCATAGCCCTACCAGAAGTGCCAACCAAAGAAGGGCCCCAGGTGTTCCAGGCACTTCTGCAGTAGGATTCATTTTTTTTATCTTCTTTGATTTTCTTGAACATAGTTATAATCATTCTTTTGAATTCTTTGTCAGGCATTTCATCTAAGTCAATCTCACTGGAGGTCATTTCTGATGGATTTATAATTTTTGGTGGAATTATATTGTCTTGTTTTTTGTTTCATGTATTAGAGTGTAGAGATTTTTGTATCTTGAGTTAATTCATTGCTTGGGTTTTCTAATTATGCTTAGACATGTAGAGCAGAAATTCTGTATCTTCAGGGTGGGAGCCTAAGGAGCCTAAGGTGTGTGGCTCTTATATTGCTTCCAGAGTGACAATAGAAGTGACCCAAGGTGTTGTAGTTGCCTGCTGTGCAAATATTCTAGTGGCCTGGGTGGAAACAAAATGCAGTTCTAATGTCCAGTTGGGCATTATATTCATATAACAAAACCAGCACTGGTTATCTATGTAAGAATGGGGATGAAACAGGTAATCTAACAAAGCCAAAGTTCCTAAGTGTGTGTTAACCCTTAATCCTGTCGACTGGGAGGCTGAGATTCCTGGTCTATAATGGGTTCCAGGTCAGCCTGAGACCATGTGAGACCCTGCCCCCAAGCTAGACAGAAGAAAAGAACAAAAAGGCCCTATAAATCAAAAGATATCAAAAGTGACAAATTCATTCTCCAAACCCAGTTTATTTAAGGATGGCAAAGCTGGCCAAAAGTACATCAGAAGCCTGCCCTGGCATGGTCCGTGCAGTTAGCACTTCTAGGGCTGGCCTGTGTACCTGACTTTAGGGTAGGTGTTGCCCCACTGGAAGACCTGGGCTGGCTTCCCTCTCACCTATGCTGACAGTGAGGCTGGTTCCCTCTTGGTAGCGCTGTGGGCTCAGCTAGGCTGGCTGAGATCGGCACAGATCTCACAGCTGTGCTGTGTGCTGTGGCTGTGGGTGGCTCTGATCTCTTGGGGTCCCTAGTTCTCCAGAGGTTCCTGATGCTGGCAGTTGGGGGAGGGGAAGGGTGCTCGAAGCTGTTGATGATCTCTGGTATCTTCTTCAGGTTTTTCGACTGCACCCGGTGTAAGTGGAGAATCAATCCTCTTACCATGGTTCAGCTCATGCTGGCTTAGATTGGTCTGGGCCTGCTGTGAGCATTTCTGTGCCAACCACCAGAGCCAAAATAGTTTTTTTTTTTTTTTTTTTATTGTCCATAATGTCCAATATTTAGTGGGCAAACAATGAGTTGTTATCCCCAATTCCCTGCTGCCCTCCCCTCCCCACTCCACTGGATAACCTCCTCCATGGGTCTTCTGGATCAGTCCTTGTGTCAGGGGACCATGGATAGCCTAGTATTCAGCCAGGTTCTCCTGGCCATGCCTCTGGATAATCTCCCCCATTATGGCGCTCACAATCTTTCCACCACCCCCCCTTCCGCATAGTTCCTTGAGTCGTGGTGGATGAGTATTAAGGCTGCTTTAAGGTTGTGAGCTTAGGGGTCTTTGTGTCGAAAATTGTTGGTTTCTGTCTCTGGCTTATCCTGTGTTGATTTAATGGCTGTGGCTGTGGCTGTGGGTCCCTTATTCATCCCAACATTCTCTGTGGGGTTCCATATGGATCCTCCACGGTATGACTGTGGTGGCTCCTCTTTTGCCAGAATCTCAGCTATAGGCCTACAGTTGGTTGGTAGGGTTAGATGGGCCCCAGCTCTCTCGCTACATCCTGAAAAATACAAACACAATCTCCATTGGAGAGTGCCAAAATAGTTTTTAAAAAGTAAATCAAAGTCGGGCGTGGTGGCGCACGCCTTTAATCCCAGCACTCTGGAGGCAGAGGTAGGAGGATTGCCGTGAGTTCAAGGCCACCCTGAGACGACATAGTGAATTCCAGGTCAGCCTGGACTAGAGTGAGACCCTACCTCAAAAAACAAAACAAAACAAAAAAGTAAATCAAGCCGGGCGTGGTGGCGCACGCCTTTAATCCCAGCACTTGGGAGGCAGAGGTAGGATTACTGCGAGTTCAAGGCCACCCTGAGACTACAGAGTGAATTCCAGGTCAGCCTGGACTAGAGTGAGACCCTACCTCAAAAAACCAAAAAAAAAAAAAAATCAAATAATAAATCAAATGCATTTTAAAAAGAGGGAGCAAGAGGTGAAAAGGCCAAGGAGCTATTTTTTTTTTTAAGATTAAAATTGGGCTGGAGAGATGGCTCAGCGGTTAAGACACTTGCCTCCAGTGCCTAAGGCCCTGGGTTCAATTCCCCAATACCCACGTATGCCAGACCCACAAGGTGGTGGCCTTGGTGCTCACTTGCTCGTTTTCTCTATCTCTCTGCTTGAAAATGAATAAATAAGATATTTTTTAAAAAATTAAAATTTGCCTTTTTGCTGAAGTGCCAGTTAGGCTGAGGGGATGAGCAAAAGCTCACCAAGGTCTGCCCTTTTCCCTGCAGAAGGGTTGGACAGGCAGGCCCGGAACAGAGCGGTGGGGCCTTTGGTCCCCAGCTGGAGGTGGCCCAGGCTTCTGGATTGAAGCTGTGCTCTTGGCCTCCTAATAATGCAAGAATAACGCAAGAGAGTAAGTGCGTATTTAAAAATGAAGTAAGACTAAAGCTTTTCCTGCCCTCCTCCCATGCTCCAGAGGCTGTCACTTGTCGGCTCCCCCAGCCAGTGTGCCCCACTCTGAGAGGGGGCTCTCAGCTGTGTTGGAAGATGTAGAGAGGTGCGCGTAGCTGGCTGAGGACTGCTTTGAGTTCAGTCAGTTCTCACGCCAGCATTATAATTGAAGTAACAACACGTGTTTCTTTCAGTGTGTAGGGTCAAAGCCCAGGGGTGCCCGAGTCTGAGCCCAGCACTGACCTTATCTTGAACAGGCTTCTCCAGGTGATGGGTTTTTCCTGTGATTTGTTGGCTTCTAGAATCTTCACTTTTTCTTCACTTTGTTAGCTTCTGAGGAGACAGAGCTGTCTGTTTATTTTTATTTTTTCCTCTTTTTGTCTTCAAGTGTTGCTTATGATGATAGAACCAGAGCTTTAAAGGGAGGGCATCATTTTCCCTCTGGATGTAATGAAGTATTTTACCATTTTAGAGTTGTTGACATTGCTAACATTCTTCTTCTAAGGTCTCCAAGCCATACCATTCCCTTCATTGCACACTGGAGAATTTTATATTATTCTGTATGTTACTGGAATTTTTTCGAGGTAGGGTCTCATTCTAGCCCAGGATGACCTGGAATTCACTATGTAGTCTCAGGGTGGTCTTGAACTCATAGTGATCCTCCTACCTCTGTCTCCTGAGTGCTGGGATTAAAGGTGTGTGCCACCACACACGGCTCTTACACATCTGTCTTTTTACATGGATACTGGGGAATCGAACCTGGGCCATTAGGCATTGCAGGGCAAGCCTTAACCTCAGAGCCATCTCTTCAACCCTAAATTCTTTATTTTACTATATTGTCAGGTTGTTCTTAGAAAATATTGTGAGTTAATAAATATCTTCACCTTTTTCTGCCCTTCCAGAATCCTTTTTATTTTACTTTTTTAGGGGGAGAGGGGACCAATGCTGACCTGGAATTCACTATAGTCTCAGGGTGGCCTCAAACTCATGGTGATCCTCCTACCTCTGCTTCCTGAGTGCTGGGATTAAAGGTGTACGCCACCACACCTGGCTACCACTTTTCTCATTTTTGATACAGGGTTTCACTTTGTAGCCCAGGCTAGCCTCTAGCTCATGGCATTCCTCCTGCCTTAGCTTTCAGTGTGTAGGCCATCACACTGGTTGTTTTTTCTCACTTAATACTTTTTCTGCTTTGAGGAAGATGTCAGCTATCTTCCATGTCATTTAATTCTTGTACTGGGGTTTAATGAAGTTTTTTTTTTTTTTTTTTAATGAGGCAGGGTCTCAACTCTAGCCTAGGCTGACCTAAAATTAGTCTCAGGCTGGTCTTGAACACACAATGATCCTACCTCTTCCCATGTGCTGGGATTAAAGGTGTGCTAATCTTTAAGCAGCAGTGCTGATTGAGGACTTGAATCGGGCACTTTGGGTGCAGCTAGGTCCATGGTTTGGGGATGTTTCACTTGAGCACAGTTTCCTGTATTAACATATTTTATTATATCCAAGCACCGACAGGTTTTGCTTGAAATATTTTCCAAAAATTATCGAGTCCGCCGGAATATGATCCAGTCTCGGTTGACTCAGGAGTGTGGAGAAGATCTAAGCAAACAGGAGGTGGATAAAGTGCTAAAGGTATGTCTGTCCACCATGTGTGACCACATCCAACTCTGAGGACTCAGGTCTGCTGTATATCTTCCTGCTCTGTGCAGATTAAGTCAGCGCCCTCACCCCCAGCTGGTCTGGTGGGTCACCTCCCTCGTCCTGTGAAGGACAGACCTAGGGTAGAATCCTGATTCTTCTTCCTTATGAATCTTGCTCTAGTGGTTCTTGATGTAGCCACATACTTAACTTGTACAGCTCTCAGGAAAATCCATTTTGTGAACTTAAATTTGGAAGAGAAGCTGGGCGTGGTGGCGCATGCCTTTAATCCCAGCACTCAGGAGGCAGAGGTAGGAGGATCGCTGTGAGTTTGAGGCCACCCTGAGACTACACAGTGAATTCCAGGTCAGCCTGGGCTAGAGTGAGACCTTACCTTGAAAAACCAAAAAAATAAAAAAAAAAAAGGAAGAGAAATACTATTTGCTTACTATGAAAGTACTTAGGCTTACTTGTCATGTTTTTCTGTACATTTGTCGAAACGGAACACAAAAATCAGATGACATTTTCCCCGTGCTTTGACCTGTTCTCTTAGTCATGTACAGGACAGGTCTTCTTAAGTACCTTTGTCCTGGCCGCTCAACAGTATTTCTGTTTCCTGGATGCAAAGCCCATCTGTGTTTTAGACCTCTGCAGACATCCTTGGGGAAGAGCAGTGCAAACATGGAGGAGGTCAGGCAGCTCTTGACACACACTGTTTGTATTCCATCCCGTGTCAGACGCTCAGTAGCTTCTTTCCTTTGAAGAAATCTACCCTTGTTGTTTCTTTCTCAATTCCTAGGACTGTTGTGTGAGCTACGGTGGCATGTGGTACCTTAAGGGGACAGTACAATCCTGACAGTAGTAGCAAACCACGAAGCCAACGAATCCAAGCCCAGGGAAGAAGGGCAGAGCCTGAGAAGACAGTGCGGGAGGATCTGCCATCTCGTGTCCTGTGGCACTTCCCGGCCCAGAGGACAAGAGGGGCTCACACTCGGCCAGTGGCAGGGTCAGACCAGCCGGGCGCCTTTGCGGTTCGATTTGAAATTCCTGATGTATTTTACTTACTTGGTTTCATTCTCATAATAAAGAGAGTGTATACTGACATGGGTAGGATGATGAAAATCATGGTTGAATATTTTCCTTTTTAAACTAAATGCCAACAAAATCAAAGTTATGTTTACAAAATGAAGAGAACCTTAAGGTTTTTAATATAAAAATGCCTAGATGCCAATATTTAGTCTTAGATATTATGTATCTGCTAATCTTCTGGCCATTGAATTAAACCAAGTTCACTTGTTCTGTTGGGTTTCTGAGGCCACTTCCCCTTTTACCACAGCCTGCTCTGTGCAGCAATCTCAGCTGTTCACATGAACCACAGCAAAGCACTAGCAGCAGATGCGCTTCGCTTGTTTGCAGAAAGATGCAAACTAAACCAGGTAAGTGTGAAACAGTGTGTAAGTGAGCTCATCGCATTTGGATGTAAAGTTTATATTTTGTGTATTTTTAAAATAAATCTAACACTAAACTGGCATGATGGTGCTGCTGTCCTCAAATAGTTACAGAAAGAAAATGTCATGTGTGCTCTCAAAGCCAAGCCTAGGTCTACTAGAGAGGGCAGAAAGGTCACGACAGCTCTGTTCTCACTGCTGCTCGCCCTGAAGTCGCAGGCTGAGCAAAATGGAAAGAAGGCTGAGGTGGAAATTAGACATGAGTTTCTTTCAAAAAGAGAACAGGGAGCCTATGGGGAAACTCCTTGAGAGCAGCTCTCCAGTACGAATGGGAGTCGTGTAATTTTTAAAATAGCTTTTAAAGAAGATTAAATTTTAATGTATCCAGCCCCAAATATTTTAAATGACAAAAATGTAATAAAAATACTATTTTGTTCTTTTTTGGTACTAAGTCTTCAAAATTTGATATTTGACATTTTGTACATTATAAGATTCGCATGCTCAGCTGTCACACATAGAATGTCACACATAGTAGGCCATACAGCCCTCAAGAATGGTGGGGGAAAATCAACATTAAGCTGAGTTGGGTAAGACATGAATTTCTACCTTGTTAAGGCTTTAGTATACAGTACATCTACTGTCTGAAAGGTTTTTTATATATTTTATTCATTTTCAAGCAGAGAGAGATTGAGAAAGAGAGCACGCACCAGGGCCACCACCTTGTGGGGGGCTGGCTTATGTGGGTCCTGGGGAATTGAACCTGGGGCCTTAGGCACTGGAGGCAAGTGCCTTAACCGCTGAGCCATCTCTCCAGCCCTACTGTCTGAAAGTTGAAAAGATAGATCTGTGCTGTCTGCCCCTTGAGAAATAAAAGACCATATACTTTAGCCTAAATGAGAAATGTGTTGATCAGGGATGTATACTGTCACACCTTTGGTAGTATCATTGAACAGTGACTGTAGTCTGCTTGGTTCTAAGTGGTAACATGTGAGCCTGAAGAGTGTGTCCTTGCCATTGTATACCAGTCTCCTTCCTGGGCTAGCACAGAGAGGACCCTAGTGCCCCCATGTAGCAGAGTCCACCAGTTGTAGTTGAGTGCTCAGTCGGAAATCTAAGCCTAAAATACTTAAACACGAAAGCATAATTTAATGCTTGGTGTAGTGGCGCATGCTTTTAATCCTAGCACTCCAGGGGTTGAAGTAGGATCCCTATGAGTTTGAAGCCAGCCTGAGTCTACAGAGTGAGTTCCAGGTCAGCCTGGGCTAGAGTGAAAACCTACTTCAAAAACAGAACAAAACTTTTTTGTTTTTTCAAGGTAGGGTCTCACTCTAACCCAGGCTGACCTGGAATTCACTGTGTAGTCTCAGTGTGGCCTTGAACTCATGGTGATCCTCCTACCTCTGCCTCCCGAGTGCTGGGATTAAAGGCGTGCACCACCACACCCAGCTCAAAACAAAATTTTTAAAACACTAAATTCCAATAGCTAACTGAACCTAAAGAAGACAGGAAGAATGAAATGCTGAGCTGGAGAGATGGCTCAGCAGTTAGGGTGCTTGCTTGTAAAGCCTAAACCCAGGTTTGATTCCTCAGTACCCATATAAATCCTAATGCACAGTGATGCATACATGTGGAATTTGCAGCTGCTGGAGGCCCTAGTGTGCCCATTCTCATTCTCTCTCTCTCTCTCTCTCTCTCTTTCTCTCTCTCTTTCTCTCTCCCCTCTCCTCTCTCCTCTCTCCTCTCTCTCTCTCTCTTTCTTTTTCTCTCTCCCCTCTCCTCTCTCTCTCCTCTCTCTCCTCTCAGCAAATATGTCTTTTAAAAGTCTGAGAAAAGGTTGGGCCTGGTGGCACATGCCTTTAATCCCAGCACTTGGGAGACAGGGATAGGAAGATTGCTAAATTCAAGGCCACCTTGAAACTACAGTGAATTCCAGGTCAGCTGGGCCCTACCTTGAACAAAAAAGAAAAAAGGCAATGCTAAAGAAAAACAGTCATTGAGAAAGAATGCAAGACCTCAGAAGGTGACAAGACCATACATTCCAGCTCTCACCTCCCCAGCCCTATGGAAATGTCACTGAGCAACTCTCCACATGCAAAAGTACATTTGCAAGAACCAAGGAAAGCACAGGAGAGCAGGACACAGCACAGATAAAGACACCAAAGATGATAGTTTTTCACCACATCTTCCCCATCCTCAAGGAGTGTTGAGAGAAATCTCATGGGAGAAAAGCTGGGAAGTGAGCACTGGACTCTGCCTTGAACCCCCAAGTCAGCACTGGACAGCCAGGTCCCCATTGCCCCAGACTGCAGGAGAATGGGTACCTGTGGACTGAGCCATTTAATCCTGCCCTGTGGACTCATTTTCTGGGCTGACTCCAACACCAGGTTGGCCTCTGCTCAGGATTAAGGCCCACCGCAAGGCCATGTCAGCTCTTGGGTCATCCCCATAGCCCCAGAATTCAAGGTTGACATTGTACTACCTCAGAAGCATGTTCCACCCTGTCCAGTGCCGTGTCACCTCTAGCCACAGTTCATTCGATATCCCCATGCCTAAGGTCTACAATGTAATTGACACCAATGAGTCCAGACTACAAAAACTTCTGGAGATCCCCGATCCAATATATCAGCCATATTCAGGCTCTTGGCAAGAAACCCCTGTGATCCTACTGTCCAGAATACTTGTAGATCCATGATCTACACCTGGCTGGCTTGAAGCCCACTGCACCCCCACATATGCAGATTCTTGTGCTCTAGGCCCATCCTTCCAAGTTCAGCCTGCCTGAGGACTGTGGCATAGTCCTGCTTTTCTAGAAATTCTGGGTGGGTCAATAGGGGAAAACCTTTTGCTTCCAAGGCCCAAGGCTGTGGCTCGTGGTTTACTTGGGGGGTCATTGTACACTAACCACCCCAGTTCATCCACACAGCTGGGTAGACAATCATGGGACAGTGGTGAGCCGATGGGCATAGCCACCCAGGAGACACTTGCAATGAAGAGCTCGTTTATTAGTTTTGGAGAGGGTTGCTTTTATTTAGAAGGAAAAAGGCAGGGGCATAAGCGGCAAGGGTATTGGCAGGGGCAGGGTGACCTGTGGATGTCTCATGAAAGGATTGGCAGGGGGCAGCTACATAGATAGAGGAATTTTTTTTGTTGTCTGGGCCTTATATTCAGCCTTATAGCTGAATTATGTGAATTTCAATAAACTCAGGCCTTAAAGTGCCTGGACTTAATCAGGGTTTGCTGGGGCCCACCAGGTGGCTGAAGTTTAGGGAGGAAAGGTGACAACCAAACTCCTGCTGGTCTCAGGATGAGATAATCGGGGTTTCAGGCCAGTCTCAACTTCCCTTTAACCCTGTGTCCTCCATGCCTCTCAGCAGGGTCCCACACAAGACTAATGGAGCAAATACCAAAAGAACAAAACTAAGCAACAGACATTGACCATAAAGAAATGGGGACTTCAGGAAGCTGCGGAATTCTAATAAGCATATACGACAAACTTAAGAAGGACATGAACAAATGGCTGAATGAATCAACTAAAAGAATGCAAAACAACTGAACAAACTAAGAGGACACGAATTCCAAGAGAGCACAACCAACTAAATAAAATGGGAAAGTCACCAGTGTGGCAGCGTACACCTTTAATCCCAGCACTCAGGAGGCAGAGGTGGGATCACCATGAGTTCAAGGCTAGCCTGAGACTAGAGTGAGTTTCAGGTCAGCCTGGGCTAGAGTGAAGTCCCTACCTTGAAAACAGAGAGAGAGAGAGAGAGAGGTCTCAAACACTCCATAGGAAGCCTTTGGAAAAAATAAGAATAATCATTCCAAACCCTGTAGTTTGGACAGACAGAAAGACAAGATCAGGGCAAAAATCAATTAGACATGAAGATAATTTAAAAATTGATTAAACAAAGAACTACTTCTTAGCCAGGCGTGGTGGTGCATGCCTTTAATCCCAGCACTCAGGAGACAGAGGTAGGAGGATTACCGTGAGTTCAAGGCCACCCTGAGACTACATAGTGAATTCTAGGTCAGCCTGGACTAGAGTGAGACCCTACCTCGAAAAACCAAAAAAAGAAAAAAAGAAAAAAAAATGCTAGTTATGGGCTGAGATTTCTCTGGTTAAGGTGCTTGTTTACAAAGCCTAAGGACCCGGTTCTATTCTCCAGTACCTGTGTAAGCCACATGCATAAGATGATGAGGTGGCAAATGTGTCTAGAGTTCATTTGCAGTGGTTAGAGGCTATGGTATGCCTATTCTCTCTATTTTCCTCTTTAAAATTAAATGAGCTAGTTCTTGGAAAAAACAAGATCAATAAATCCCTAGCCAAATTAACCAAAAGAGAGAATATATTAACAGATTGGAAATGAAAAAGAGATATTACAACAGATAACAATGAAATTGAGAGTATCATAAGGACATATTTTGAAAAGCTACATTGCACCTACTGGAAAAATTTGGAAGAAATTGATGAATCCCTTGACATATATGACCTGCCATAGTTAAATGCAGAAAGAGATAAATAATCTAGAGTTATAACATCTAACAAGATTGAAGCAATAACTAAAAACCTTCCAACCAAAAAGTCCAGGCTGATGGATTCATTGCTGAATTCTTCCAGACATTCACTAAAGGACTAACAAGAATTCTCAAGCTTTTCTGCAAAATAAAAAAGGAAGGAATACTACCAAACTTCTACAAAGCCACCATTACCCTGATACCAAAACTAGACAAAGAAAAAAAAAGAAAATTACAGACCAGTCTCTCTCACAAACATAGATGCAAAAATTCTCAACAAAATGCAAACAGAATACAAGAATACATCAAAAAGATCGTTCACCCTGACCAGGTAGGTTTTATCCCAGAGATACAGGGATGGTTCAACAAATGCAAATCAATAAATACAATATGTGGGACTCTGCTGAGAGGTATGATAACACAGGGTTAAAGGGAAGTTGAGGCAGGCCTGAACCCCGATAATCTCATCCTGAGACCGGCAGGAGTTCGACTGACTCCTTCCCTCCCCAACCTCCAGCTGCCTGACAGGCCCTGGAAAGCCCTGATAAGTCCAGGCATTTTAAGGCCTGAGTTTACTGGAGTTCATGTAACTCAGCTATAAGGTAATAGCAAGCCTGGACTGGACAATGAGAGTCCCTCCAATTTATCTATGCAAACCAGGCATCCGCAGATTAATGGCCCCTGCCAATCCTCTCTTGACCTATATCAGCCAAGAAACCCCTACATGCTAATGAGATATCCACAGGCTACCTTGCCCCCACCAATCCCCTCATTGCTGTTCCCCTGCCTCTTGACCCTCGTGCATAAAAGCAGCCTTCTCCAACCTAATAAACGAGCTGTCCATGAGATTGTCTCCCAGGTGTCTGTGACTGCTGTGCTCACCACCATGCAAGACCCTGCCCACCCGGCTCCTTGGACACCGGTGGACACTGGTGCACAGTGGTGTTCTCCAGCCCAAGGACCCACAGTAATACACTATATAAATGAACTGAATGACAAAAAGTACATGATCTTAATCCCAGCCCTTGGGAGGCAGAGTTTGGAGGATCACTGTGAGTTCAAGGCCACCCTGAGATTACATACCAAGTTCCAGATCAGCCTGGGCTAGAATGAGACCCCTGAAAAAAAAAAATCACATGATCATCTCTATAGATACAGAAAAGGTGTTTGATAAAATCCAATATCCCTTCATGGTAAAAGTCCTAAAGAAAGTGGGAATAGAAGGAACATATCTCAACATAATAAAGGCCACTCATGACAAACGTATAGCCAACATAATACTAAATGGAACAAGACAAGGATGTCCACTGTCCCCACTTTAATATAGAACTGGAAGTCTTAGCTATACAATAAGGCAAGAGACAAGTCAAAGTGGATACAAATCAGAAAGAGATAAAATTAGCATTATTCGCAGATGATATGATTCTATACATAAGGGACCCTAAAGACTCTATCAGCAAACTGTTAGAGCTGATAAACACTTTTAACAATGTAGCAGGATACAAAATCAACACACACAAATCAGTATATACTATATACTAACAACAAACAGGCCGAGGATGAAATCATGGAAATATTCCCATTCACAATTGCCTTGAAAAAACAAAAACAGAAAAACAAGGTACCTTGGAATAAACCTAACCAAGGAAGTAAAGGATCTCTACAATGAAAACTTTAACACTCAAGAGAGAAATTTCAGAAGACACTAGGAAATGGAAAGCTATCTCATGTTCTTGGAAGAATATCCTGAAAATGTCAATCTTAAACAAAGCAATCTACACATTTAATGCAATCCCATCAAAATTCCAATGACATTCTTCACTGAAATAGGAAAAAAAAATACTAAAATTCATTTGGAAGCACAGAAAGCCTCAAACAGCCAAAACAATTCTAAGCAGCAAAAATAAGGCTGGTGGTATTACCATACCTGATTTTAAGATATATTACAGATCCATAGTAACAAAAAGAGACACATAAATGGAACAGAATAGAGGACCCTGATGCAAATCCAGACAGTTAAAGCCATCAGCCATCTGATTTTTAACAAAAATGCAAAAAAAATCCATTGGAGAAAAGACAGCCTCCTTAACAAATGGTGCTGAGAAAACTGGATATCTATAGTAGGATAAAAATAGATCCTTATCTCTCTCCATGCACAAGAATCAAATCCAAATGGATCAAAGTTCTTAATATCGGACCTGAAATTCTGAAACTGCTAGAGGAAAAAGTAGGAAAACACGCCAACATATTGGCATAGGCAATGACTTTCTGAACATAACTACAGTTGATCAGGAAGTAAAACCACTAATCATCAATCAGGACCTCACAAACTTAAAAAACTTTTTTTTTTTTTTTTTTTTTTTTTTTGGTTTTTCAAGGTAGGGTCTCGCTCTAGTCCAGGCTGACCTGGAATTCACTATGTAGTCTCAGGGTGGCCTTGAACTCATGGTGATCCTCCTACCTCTGCCTCCCAAATGCTGGGATTAAAGGCATGTGCCACCATGCCTGGCTCTTAAAAAAACTTTTGTACAGCAAAAGACACTGTGAATGGAGCTAAGAGGCAACCTGCCCAATGGGAGAAAATCTATGCCAGCTATACATCTGACAGAGGATTAATATCCAGGATTTATAAAGAACTCAAAAAACTAAGAAATCAACCCACTCCAAAATGTGCTACAGAACTGAATAGAGAGTTCACAAAAGAAATACAGATGGCCTATAAATATCTAAAAACATATTCTACCTCCTTAACAATCAGGGAAATGCAAATTAAAGCTATTCTGAGATTCCATGTCACTCTTGTCAGAATGGCATCAAGAAAACAAATGACAATAAATGCTGGCGAGGATGCGGAAAAATAGGAATCTTCTACACTGTTGGTGGGAATGTAAACTGGTGCAGCCATTGTGGAAAGCAGTGTGGAGGTTCCTGAGACAGCTGAAAATAGATTTACCATATGACCCAGCTATACCACTCCTTGGCACATATCCTAAGGCCTCTACTCACTACCTTAGAGATACTTGCTCATCCATGTTTATTGCGGCTCTATTGGCAGGGGCCAGTAATCTGTCAATGAATGGTTTGCATTGATAAGTTGTGGGGACTCTCTCAGCTCCAAGTGGTAGGAATTAGGTGTTTTTAGGCATGTAATGGATGGCAGTAGCTGCAGAGGAGCTGTGACCTTTAAACCTTTTTTATTGTTGGAACTAGTCAGTTGAGGTATGTGAGCGCCAGTAAACTCAGGCCTTAAGGTGCCTGGGCTTATCAGGGTTTGTTGAGGCCTACCAGGAGCTGGAATTTTTAGGATAAAGGAAGGAGACTGCAGTGGCCAAACTCCTGCCGGTCTCAAAAGGATGAGATTATCGGGGTTTCAGGCCAGCCTCAACTTTCCTTTAACCCTATGTTCTCCATACCTCTCAGCAGGGTCCCACAGAAATTATAAAATTTGCAGGGAAATGGATGTCTCTGGAAAGGCTTATATTAAGCAAGGTAACCTAGGCCCAGAAAGCCAAACACCACATGTTCTCTCTCATATGTGGATCCCAGCAACAATGTTTCGACTTATATGTGAGTTGGAGTGAAAGTAGTAGAGGCAGAAAGCTAGCCAGGGGATATAAGGGAGGGAGGAGAGGGGAGACTTAAGGGAAGGGTACTGTATATAAATAAGTAAATCAAAAAACAAAAAGAAAAAAAAAGACAAAAAAAAAGTAAATCAACAGATTATTAGGGGAGCAATGGCCTAAGGGGGGTCAGGGGAAGGGACTGAGTAAAGGAGGGGTAGGAGGAGGGTTAGTCAAAATTTAAGAGCTTTAGGCCAGGCGTGGTGGCACATGCCTTTAATCCCAGCACTCGGGAGGTAGAGGTAGGAGGATTGCCTTGAGTTCAAGGCCACACTGAGACTACATAGTGAATTCTAGGCCAGCTTGGGCTAGAGTGAGACCCTACCTTGAAAAACCAAAAAAAAAAAAAAAAAAAAAAATTAAGAGGTTTAGAATAAGCCATATGGAAACCTACTTCTTTGGATAATGGCACACCCAGAAGCCATAGATTGTACTAGAAAAACTTCATTGCCAGGGATGGAATACCATCTAGTGAGTTGTTGGCTAAGGAGGCTCCTGGGGCCCCTAAAACATAGGCCATTGTGAAGGCTCTTGGTTGCCTGCCAGAACGAGATGGTAAGACTCTATTGCTGAAAACCACATATGCTTGGGCTGCAGGTCACTGAGAAATCAAGCTGAACCTGAGTTGAAAACCTCCTCCCTGATAACCAGCTGACAAAAAGCTGGAAAAAAGCTATGACTGCATGCAGCCCCATGGGAGAAGTCATCAACGGTAGTGAACAGCAGTGGACCTTGCAAACCTTAGGATTGGCCAGCCAGGCCAAATGGGCCAACTGGGGCAATAGTGGCATATCTGTTATGGGGGAAACCAACAATTCTCTGATTGGACATGGATGGAGGCCCGATCCATGGCAGGGAACACTGGAAACCTCAAAAGCCTAGGGCTGGGGAGGTTTGAGCCCTAGGAGTAATGACTGGCTGTCTGGCTAAATGCATAAGCCACCAAACTGCCCTCTAAGCACTTTTATGTATGTGCCAGTATATCAACACTACTCTTTTGGTTAGAAAAGCTTATCTTTTCAGAGGGCAGTGACCACTGAAGTGACTCAAAAGTCACTATAGTGCTGAGAAGTAGTGACAGTGGAGTGCTCTGCACTGTGAGACATCTCTATCACACCTTCCAAGGCTCAGAGTCCATTTCAGAAGAGGTGACCAAAAAGGGTAGGACTGCTTACAGTGCAATCTTCCAGACACAATAGCCTTGATATTCTTGACCTTGCAGTGCCTGACACTTCCTACACAAGACCTTCGTAATAGGAGGAAAAGATGGTAGCTAAATAGAAGAAAGACTAATTAGAAAAGATTCAATGGAGGGTAGGTTTGGGATGGAGGAAAAGTGGGGATGGGGTGGGAATTATGCTTATTGTCCATACTGGAAGCTCTCAACAAAAAGTAAAAATATATCTGGGCACACCTTCCTGTCGCTGTCTGCAGTGCTGGGGTGGAGGTGATGCCCACCCTCTGCTCGTGCTGTCATTTTCCCTGACACGATGAAGCTTCTCCTGAGTCTAAACTGACTGCAATCCAATGCTGCCATCAACACAGCCTTCCAGGTCAAGAAGACTCTGGGACCAGCAGGGTTTGAAAAGGAAATCCCCAAACAAAATCCCTTACTACCTTGTGAAGATTTACTGGAAAGGAGCCTAAAATCCAGTGTGTCAAGCAGCACACACCTGTCTTTCTGATCAGAATTTCGAAAAGGATGGGCTCCTCCAGCCACATGCCCCTCACAGCTGTAGACGGAGCCCACTGCTGGTTCTGGAGGCAACAGCTCTGTCTGTCCGTCTTTATCATTAATTATTAGTGGAAACACTGTAGATCCATTCAGGAAAACAAACAACACACAATATGGACATGTGAAAGGATTTTTAAAAAGCAAGTAGTCTGCTTCCTGACCTCTTGGATATCTGAAAATCCAGTTTCAGCAGCTCAGTTGAGAGAGGTTCATGCAACTGCAGCTTGGTTTTATTTTGGTTGAAAGAACTTTTTGTGCTCTTTAGGGGCTTCTGTGGAAACCTGCTGCAGGGCTACGTTCCAAACTCAGAAGACTTGGGGCGTGCTGTATCTCAGGGGACAATTTGTAAGTTGGACTGAAGAAAACCGAGGTTATGTTTTGATGCTGGCGGTTATGTTTTCCATGCTAATGCTAATGTACTGTCAACAGTTTCCTGCAAAATAAAAAGCACCTGGGGGTGGGGGAAGACAGCACCACTGTAAGATGATGTATGTTTGAAGCAACGGCAGCAGGTCCATTTGTTCATTTCAGAGATAGCTTTATTTGACTTTTAGAAAAATATGTACAGCAATGAGAAACACAGTTCTATTAAATAGTCTTAAATTAATATTATCAAGTGAGAGAAGGTATTCGTCCACAGTGAGAACATTCCTGCAGCAAGCCAAAACCATTTCTAGAAATGGTAAGAACAGAGCAGGAGCAGCTTGTGGCTGGCAAGGTGCCAGCTCAGAAAACACTAATAAAGAAGGGGTTGATCTCTTCCTTAGTTGTAATTGAGAAAGGAATTAAAGATGGTACTCAGACCCTAAAGGCTCTGAGTAAAGTGAAATCCTGGGGGAGGCCCTGTTGGGCGCACCAGCAGACTCCATGGGACCAAGCCAAGGTTCCAGTTCAGTCTGGAGCCCAGTCAAATCACATTTCACTGGCAGCAGATCTAACATCCACGTCCTGGATTCTCCATGACTCCCGCTTTCTCCTGAATGAATTCACAGTATCCAACAGTGTTTGCAAAAGGCTCCTTTGGTCCGGCAGCCCTTGGAGCTCTAGCTTGGAGAAGTTCAGGGAGAAACTGCCCTAGCTCTGCTCCACCTCTGCCCTTCCTGCTTCTCCAGGAACCCCAGCCCCAGCGAAAGCAAGCCTTCTGGAAGCAGTTTCGTCCTGGGATCTCCGAGGAATCAACTCTCCTCCCCGTGCCCAGGCCGGCCAGCAGGAGAGCCGGCTAGGACGGCGGGGAGACGGGCTGGGATTTCGCTCTCTGGTCATCTATCTCCTGCTTCGCTTTCTCGATGCAGCTGAAGATCTCCTTAAAGAGGGTCTTGTACTCGGGCGGCGGCGTGGGGGGGGTGCCGGGCGCGGGCTCCCACGCACCGGCCGCCGCCGCCGCTTCGGGCGGGTCCCGGGCCGCAGCCCTGGAGGTCTGCACGGCCTTGTGCGCCAGCGAGTCCTCGGGCCGCTGACACCTGCGCTGCAGCTCCTCGTACTTGGCCTGCAGGGAGGTGTACTGCGCGTCCACCTCGTGCAGGAGCGAGACGCCCCCGGGCTTCCGCGCCCCGCCGAGCCCCGTGTCGCTGCGGCTGCGCTCCAGGGGCGCGGCCACCAGCAGCTCGTCCAGCAGGCTCGGGCCCGGCTCGGCCGGCGGCTCCTCGGCGCCCCGGGGCCGCAGCCGCCGCCGCAGCTCGGCCACCTCGGCCTCCAGCTCCAGCGCGCGCGCCCGCAGCGCCTCGGCCGCCTCCAGCCGCCGCTCGAGCTCCCCGTTCTCCTGGAGCACCAGCCCGTACTCCTCCTCCACGGCCGCCCGCCGCCGCCGCTCCAGGCTCAGCTGCGCCTGCAGCGCCGCCGCCGCCTCCTTCAGGCGCCCGTGCTCCTCCTCGTCCCGGCTCGGCCGGCTCGCCCAGGACGCGATCTTCTCGGCGAACACGTGGTCGTACACGAAGTGCCTGCGGGGGCGGGCAAGGGGACGGTCACCGAGAATGCTCCGGGTGCCCCACTGATCTCCCTCACTGGCCTGTTACCTGGACCTGGGGGGAGGGTGTAAATATTCTCCAAGTGATTCATAAAATGCAGCAATTTTTTTTTTTAACCAGGAATGCACATCAGAATCCGCAGACAGCATGAGGCCCACACCTAGAGGTTCTGACGGAGGCCTGAAAGGAGGGGCACCCTGCAAATCTGGAGCTCCTGGGCGACCCCAGCTCCATGGAGGTAGGAGGATCAGGAGGGGCTCTAGGCCAGACTTGGCTGCCAAGTGCCTTCCAGGGCAGTTGGGCTCCACAAGACCCTGCCTTACAAAACCAAACTCTCCATAGATGATGGGATGAAAAGCCAAGGCTGAGAACCAGCTGAGTTTCCTGTTCAGTCCTAGGCAACTTGTAACTATACTTACTTGCTTGGTTATTGCTGAGTATCTGCCTCTCCGCTAGAATTAAAGGTCACGAGGGCAGGGACCCCGTCTATTCGGATCACCATTTTTCCATATGGCATAGCCACTACAGCACAACAGATGTTTAATAAGTACTTAAAGATTCAAACTTGCCAGGTGTAATGGCTCAGGCCTTTGATCCCAGGGTCTCAGGAAGTGGAGAAACCAGGGAAGAGGCGAGTTTGAATGATTTGCTTTTGTTTGTTTGTTTTGGGGGGGTTCAAGATAGGGCCTCACTGTAACCCAGGCTGACCCTGAACACACCCTGTAGCCCAGGCTGGCCTGGAACTCACAGTGATCCTCCTACCTCTGCCTCCTGAGTACTGTACTCGATCAGAAGTATTTCTTAAACACATCAAGAGCAAGGAAATGGTGGCTGGGGAGATGGCTCAGTTGGTAAAGTGCTCCCAAATTTGGGTCCTCAGTAGCAAGGTAAACTAGGCATGGTGGTGTGCACCAGTAATCCCAGCGCTGGGAGCAGAGTCGGGGCATCCTAGGGACTTACTGGCCAGCAAGTCTAACTCAAATGGGGAGTTCAGCAACAGACCCTGTCTCAAAAATAAGGTGGAGCATGGTTAAGGAAGACACCTGCCGTCCACCTCTGGTGTCTATCCGCATGTGCACACATACCACGTGCATGCCCTCCCAAACACAACAGGAGTTTTCCCAGAGTTCCCGATACCTAAGAACTCTCATTATGTTTAATACGCAACCGGCACTTTTTAAATGGTCTTTTCAATCTATGGGAACCCAGGCTGTGTCAGCGACTTGAGCATCCCCAGCTGGCCGGGGCAGCAAGGCAGGCTCTTACTGGCGAAGGTCATAGAACTCTTTCAGGCAGGAGAAGCTGGGCGCCGGTTTCTCCTGGTCATGTGTCCTCTGCCTCCTCCTTCCTTGGCCGGATGACTTCAGCTCCTCCACCTGGCTCTGGAGGTGATCGATGTTGGTTTGTAGGCATTCAATTGTTTCTGTCAGGCTGTGAGGGACACACAGAAGCCAACTGTTGCTTTTGTCATATTAAATTAAGGGCAAGGGCACTGAGGGGGATTAGTTCTGAGCCACTCAAACTGGGTTTTCTTAATTGGAAAGGACTTATACTTAATCTCCATTCTCCAAAACAAATTAAACCTTACCCCACACTGCCCAACCCTTTACAGCCACATTCTATCCCAAATTATAAGTAACCCCCTTGTAGGATTTCCTTGATTTGAGAAATTTTACCTCACAATTTTTTGTTGCGATGACTTGCTGTCAGCGACTAGCTTCTGATTGGTTTCCTCCAGTTCCCTTGCTGTGACATCTAACTGCTCATAAACCTTTGCGTGCTGTTCATTCATCTGCCGGAGAAGCTCCACCTGTTTGGTCAGATACTGCAAAAGAAGAGTGTGCCAGGTGACAAGCAGATAAGACAGGCTGGTGTTGGTGACGCTGGTGGAGAGCTCAGTGAGGTGGTGCCCAACCCAGACGCTCCCCATAGCGCTGTACGGTTTCATCAAAACCATTT
>PVHP010004904.1:0-57500 GCA_004024765.1 Zapus hudsonius
TGGCATGGTACACGCCATTAATCCCAGCACTTAGAAGGCTGAGGTAGGCAGATCACCATGAGTTTGAGGCCAGCCTGAGACTACATAGTGAATTCCAGGTCAGCCTTGGCTAGAGTGAGACCCTACTTGAAAAACAAAATCAAACAAAAAAAAAAAAAGGTCAGAAGAAGTAAAAGTGAGTGCCACCAGGGCATGATGACTTACTCCTTTAGTCCTAGCACTCAGGAGGCAGAGAGGTAGGAGGGTCGCCATGAGTTTGAGACCACCCTGAGACTTCAAAGTGAATTCCTTGTCAGCCTGGGCTGGCAGGAGATCCTAACTTGAAAAAACCACACACATGGGCTGGAGAGATGGCTCAGCGGTTAAGCCACTTGCCTCCAGTGCCTAAGGCCCCCAGGTTCAATTCCCCAGTACCCACATAAGCCAGACCCACAAGGTGGTGGCCCTTGTGTGCTTTCTCTCTCTCTCTCTCTCTCTCTCTCTCTCTCTCAATAGTAAAAAAAACCCACACACAAAAAGTGAGTACCAATTGTCATATGACCAACTAATTATGTTGAACCTATTTAGGCAATGTAGTGCATCTCTGCAATTAAATTGAAATATTTGCCCATTTCCTACTATTTTTCAGTATAGTCTTAACATAAATGAAATCAGTCTGCTTATTTCCCTGATAGAAGTTGTTTTTCCAGAGTGAATGGGCTGCTCTTGTAACAGTATGACTAGGCTACAGATGGGGACCACAAGAAACAGACCAAGTGTGTGGTTGTGGTGATTCATCTTGGGGGTAGGAAACCAAAGCTGACTTCATTTGGGTCTGTTAAGTACTCCTTGCAGGAGATCTTCCTAAAGCAGCTTTAAAACCCTAGTCACTGTCATTTGTTGAGCAGCTATTAAGGAACAGATATTGCTGTTCTCTAATCTTCTGCAACATACCCTTTTCTCCATGCTATGGAAGGGTAGCACTTTTGAGGTTCAGAGAGTTTTGAGCAGTCTGCCCCAAGTCCCACAGCTGACACCTGGAATTTCATTCTATTTCCTTCTTTTTCTGTCCTCATTCATTGCCTATTTTCCAATCTGTGTAATTCCTATCTTCTGACTCTTCCCAGCTGCTGCTCCTGCCTCTTCTGAGAAGTCACCCAAGTCAGAAGCGGGCTCTCCTCCCCATTCTTGGGCTTTCTGAAGTGCACTTGCCTCCTTCTCCACTCCAGACAGGAGGGAGCTGCTGCTCTAACCTGTGGGATTCACAAGATCCCACTAGGGATGGGGAAATTGTACTAGTACCTGAGCCATGACTTGAGTGTATGAAAATGAAATTTGTGAAGCTGATGATGGATTTGAGAGACATTTTTCCAGCCTCTGACCCCAGTCTAGTCTTTTTTTTTTTTCCGAGGTAGGGTCTCGCTCTAGCCCGGGCTGACCTGGAATTCACTCTGTAGTCTCAGGGTGGCCTTGAACTCACGGCCATCCTCCTACCTCTGCCTCCCGAGTGCTGGGATTAAAGGCATGCGCCACCACGCCCAGCTCCCAGTCTAGTCTTGAGCAAGGAGTTTGATGGCTCTCAATTCTTGGCTGTTGTAGTCAGCCACGTGGTGCTGGGATGAGTCTCCAAACCAGGCACAGTTATGGGAGGAAAGGATTTATTGAAGCTACAGGTCCAAGGGATGTTCCATATGGCTAAAGAGGCTGGTCTCCCTTTCAAATGTCCAAGCAGAAAGAGAAACCCATCACCAGCACCATACACATAGCAGTAAAACAGGGAGGGGGATGAGGGGAGAGTTTTCTCCCCCTTTATATAGACTTAGGGTGGGGTCTTACAATATTATCCTAGACTTGTTGGCTTCTTGAGTCTCTGGAATTTCCTTCCTGAACTGCCCTCTCAGGAAGGGATGTTCATTTCTAGCTTCTCTGAGCTTCCTTATATCCTGCCCCCCTACTGAGAGGTTACCTTCTTATGAACATCCTCAGAGACCCAACCAAGGTTATTAAAAGGGTCAAGTTGACAACAAAACTTAACCATCACACAGGCTCACAGTTTCCATGGTCAAATAGTCAGCAGCTTAGTTGGATGTGTAGTGCTAGCACAGGAATGTGGGTGGTGTGAGGGCTGTGTCCGTGTCCTGCATAACCTGTCTGTCATGGTTTAGACTTTTACACCATACCGGACGGCGTGGCGCCCCATAGTCACTGCCACTCACATTGGGTCCCACATCCGAGTAGGTGGAGTATGGATAGACGTGCTGTTGGTTGCTGTGGAGTGCCTTTCACTTCCTTCTTAGTGGTGGCGCTGTGCAGTCCTCACCCACAGGGGAAGTGAACTGTGTGACTCTTGTTTCCCAATTGCTTTCTCCTTGCCATGAAACATTCATGCTTGTTTCTAAGAGACTCCACCTATGCTGACTGTCCCTTGGCTTTCACAGGGATGTTTTTTTTTCTGAGTGGCATTGCAACGATGGGTGGATCCTATACTGTTTCTGCTTGTGTTTGAACCTTTCTGTGTGGTTTACCTCTGCCTGTTAGTGTTACCCAGAAACTCCCAGTATCTTGGGTAGGCATAGTCAAGGCCCAAGGCAGGTCAGAGTACCAGAATTTAGCACCCAAATGTTTATTCCATTTCTCAGATTCTCAATGGGTAGGTGCTATGAACACCCAAAGATGCTGGGAAGTGAATTCATTTGTCCCTCTGGCTGCTACTTGGCAAAGTTTGAAATGATCTAACTTTGATGGATGCAGTGTTCCACAGCTGTGTCACCATACGTGCCCTCCAAAGCTTTTTCTGTAGAGTTCTTTGATAGCAATTTTTTTTCTACTTTCAAGATTTTCCTGTTGCATCTCACAAACTATGATGTGTATAGGACCTTTTTTTGTTTATTTTTATTTTTATTTTTTGTTTGTTTGCTTGTTTTTTCAAGGTAGGGTTTCACTGTAGCTCAGGTTGACTGGGAACCCATTCTGTAGTCCCAGATTAGCCTTGAACTCACAGCAATCTTCCTACCTCAACTGTGATTAAAGGCATGCACCACCATATCCTACCTTTTTTTTTCTTTCCTTTTTAAAAAATATTTTATTTATTAATTATTAAGCAGAGAGATGAGAGAGAGAGAGAGAGAGAGAGAGAGAGAGAGAGAGAGAGAGAGAGAGAGCGCGTACCAGGGCCACCAACTTGTAGGTCTGGCTTATGTGGGTCCTGGGGAATTGAACCCAGGGCCTTAGGCACTGGAGGCAAGTGCCTTAACCGCTGAGCCATCTCTCCAGCCCCCTACCTTTTTTCTTTTAATTTTTAAAATTTTATTTTAAAATTTAAATTTATTTTAGTAACTGGGTCTTGCTATATAATAGCCCTAGCTATCCTAGTTCTTGATATGTTAATGAGGCTGGCCTTGAACTCCCAGCAACCCTCCTGTCTTTTCCTCTTGAGTTGCTGGGTTTACAAACAAACACCATTATAGGGCACGTTTTTTGGTTTTTTTACCACTATGTAAATTTCATTAGTTCAGAATGTAACCTTCAGCATTTTCCACTCTCATTCCACATTAATTCCTCATCATTCTTCCCCAGTAGTCTTCTGACCTAAGAATCTCAATAATTATTAATATCATATAATTAGAAACATATATTTATGAAAATCTTTTGTTTTTTGCTTTTTTATTTATTTATTTATTTTTTTATTGTCCATACTGAGTTAAATTATTTAGTGGGCAAACAATGAGTTGTTATTCCCAGTTCCCCAATGCCCCTCTTCCCCATCCCCAATCAGCTGGATATCCTCCTCCGTGTGCCATCTGGATCAGTCCTTGGGGCTGGGAATCATGGATAGCCTAGTATTCAACCCAGTTCTCCTGGCTGTTTTTTGCTTTTTGATGTAGGGTTTCACTCTAGCCCAGGCTGACCTTTGACTCTAGTCTCAGGCTGGCCTTGAACTCACAGCGATCCTCCTACCTCTGCTTCCCATGTGTTGGGATTAAAGACGTGCACCACCACACCCAGCTGAAAATCTATTATTTTGTACCAAGCCACTATGAAATATGTGCTTTTTCCTGTTCTCAGTTAAATTCATGGTATCCTGTCTGCTTAGGGATTATTCTTTTTAAAAGATTTTTAGTCAGAGCTTCATGAGGTTGGCTATAGCTTATCAGAACCATGTGGAGGAGCTAGATCCCACAGAGCCAGTTGTAAATCCAGTTAAAAATATGAGTTTTAACTTCCAGACACGTTTGATGGAGCTGCACCGCCAGTGGGAATTGCTTCTGGAGAAGATGCGGGAGAAAGGAATCAAACTCCTGCAGGCGCAGAAGCTGGTGCAATATTTACGGGAATGTGAGGATGTGATGGACTGGATCAATGACAAGGTACACTTGGGGAGGGCAGGTGTGCTTTAATTTTTACCAAGAGGGAATGGACCCCCTGTGATAATGCTGCTGAGAGGCAGCATTAACACAGGTACAGTTGGGTTAGGTGAAGGGTGCAGGGCATTCTGTCTCCAGCTGCTTTTGGGACCTTACATTCTGTAACTGAAACTTAGAGTCTCTGGGACAGAAAGTGTAAGAAATCAGAAACTGCACAGAAAACTGTGTCCATTAAAGTTAATGTGGCCCCATCCCTAATGCATCTGTTTCTTGGGAACCTTTGTTTTTAGCTATTGCCTGGTGACTCTGGCTCTGTTTCTGTCCCTGAATAGGAAGCAATTGTGACTTCTGAGGAGCTGGGCCAGGACCTAGAGCATGTGGAGGTATTACAGAAGAAATTTGAAGAGTTTCAGACTGATTTGGCTGCTCATGAAGAAAGAGTTAATGAAGTTAACCAGTTTGCTGCCAAACTCATCCAGGTGAGCAGCTGAGTGCCTTGTCTTCCTCATAGCATCATGAACTTTCTAGCATATACATATCAGAGTTAGCAAGTCTCTCTTTTTTTTTTTTTTTTTTTTCAAGGTAGGGGTCTCACTCTAGCCCAGACTGACCTGGAATTCACTATGTAGTCTCAGGGTGAGCAAGTCTCTTTTATAGGCATCTTCTGAGTCTTTGTCTGGAAGTAAGTTACATACAGCCTGAATACCTCTGAATGAGAGCATGCTTTTTACCCAGTGGCCTTGGGCAGGAAGGACAGAGTTCATTTGATTGTTTTCTCCACTCTTGGGCAGGGCTAGGTGAAGATTTTATTGGACTGTTGGAGCTAAGTCTCAGAGTTTCTCAGATGAGGGTGTGGTGCTAATTGCCTGCCTAGTGTTGGCAGGGGTGCAGTGATAAGTACCTGCCTGGTGTTGGCAGGCATCCATTCACCAGTGCCTTGTGCATTCAGAAAGCCTGGGAGAATTGTAATGAATGGACTCTCCACTAGTAACTTTGGAGTCCAGTAAAAGACCAGAGATAGCTGGGCATGGTAGTGCACACCTGTGATCCCAGAATTTGGAAGGTAGGGCAGCAGGACAACCTCCCCTGTTGCTTACCTGTGTGCATCATGAGCTGCTATTCTTGTTTGAAGGTACAAACCTTCAATTTTTTTGGTGAGAGGTAGGGTCTCACCCAGGCTGACCTGGAATTCACTATATAGTCTCAGGGTGGCCTTGAACTCATGGTGATCCTCCTACCTCTGCCTCCTGAGTGCTGGGATTAAAGGCATGCGCCACCACGCCTGGCCAAACCTTCAATTTATAGAGCTTCTTTGGGAGTGATACTTGTTCCCTTCTTCTGGTCAGTGATTAAGAAGATAATCAGCATTCTTAAGTAAATCTCACCCTTCTACAGAGCCAGTGTTGCTCCCAAGTCTCAAGCCATCCCAAAGGTATGCTGGGCAAGGCTCTGATCTCACAAATGGCTTCAAAATTTCACTTGGAAGCTGGATGTGGTGGAGTATGTCTTTAATACCAACACTGGGGAGGCAGAGGTAGGAGGATGGCTGTGAGTTTGAGGCCAGCCTGAGACTACAGAGTGAATGCCATTCTAGCCAAGAATGGCTAGAATGAAACCCTAAGTCGAGAAAACAAAAAACTCAACTTCACTTGATCTTTCACATGTCCTTCCCTGGCTTTATGTGAGTACTGGGGAACTGAACCTTTAGGCTTTGTAGCAAGCCTTAACCGCTGAGCCATCTCTCCAGCCTCCACATGTTTGTTTTAATTATGATAAAGTAAAGCAATGAAATATGGTTGGTAGGGAAAGGTCTTGTTAATAAGAGGTCTCTCATCTGAATATGTAGCTCAGTCGATACAGTGCTTGTCTAGCATGCACAAAGCCCTGGGTTCAGTCCCTAGTATCCCTTTAAACGAGGTATGGTGGTATATGCCTATAAATCCAGTGCATGCCTATAAAGGAGAGGTAGGAGGATCAGAAATTCAAGGTTGTCATCCACAACATAACAAGTTCAAGGCCGGCCTGGGCTACATGAAACCCTGTCTTAAACCAGTCAGTCAATCCAGTAACAAAACCCTTGGGTCCTAAAATTCATATGTGTGTCTGGGCACTAATATTTAACTGCTTCATTAACATGTAAAATTCTAGGTTTTTGAGCATCATTGAAGCTTGCACAAAGTTGATTCAGCATGTTAATCTGTGATGCTAATTAAGCATATTTCTCCAAAGGATAGATAACTACTACATGAATTTTCTCTGGGGAGACATTAATATCTCACCCCTATAGGGGACCAGTGACAAACCAAAGTAACTGTTGTATCCAGGTCTAGCTTGGTGAACCAGTGAGTTTTCTTAGAGGAGCATGATTGATGTCAAAGTAGCTATATCCCTGAAAAGTCTCCCCCAGCATGGATGACAACTTCCCATAGTGTCACAGAGTCTCCCTTCCGTTATCCTTCACCTTCCATATATTCTCATGCCTAGAGACCATGTTGAATTGGGGAAGAATCATACTGCTGAGAGGGAGGTTCAGGTCCCTCCCTTACCTCTTTTCCTATGAGGGAACATCAACAGGTCCATTGATAATTGAGGGACTTTTGCAGTTAGGCATTGCTGTAATTAAGATGGTAATAGCTATTAAATTTGGAGGACAGCCTTCCAGAACAATAAGTTTCTTCAGAAAAAATTGACTCTCTTGAGTTGTACCTTATTTCATTTAACACACAGGCCAGGATTTCTTTATAATGATAAAGACATGCCCATGCATTTGGATCCAATCCCAGGAGCCAGAGCTGACAGACAAATCCAGTCTCTTCTCTTCCTTGTGTAGGAGCAACACCCTGAGGAGGAGCTGATCAAAACCAAGCAGGATGAGGTGAACGCAGCCTGGCAGCGGCTGAAGGGCCTGGCTCTTCAGAGGCAGGGGAAACTGTTTGGAGCTGCTGAAGTTCAACGCTTTAACAGGTAGGTACTAGCCCAGAGAGTGCTTTGGTGATGAGGCTGGACTGGCTTTATGTGGTATTCCCAGTACACCTTGTCAGCTGTACACTTGAGTTGACCTGGTGTCTGTTTTGCAGGGATGTGGATGAGACCATCAGTTGGATTAAGGAGAAGGAGCAGTTGATGGCCTCTGATGACTTTGGCCGAGACCTGGCAAGTGTTCAGGCTCTACTTCGGAAGCATGAGGGTCTGGAGAGAGATCTTGCTGCTCTGGAGGACAAGGTAGGTTTTGGAAGCAGAGGAGTGTGTAAGTCACTTAGCAAGGGTGAGGAGAGCAATCTGACAGTCTCTTTCTAGGTCAAAGCCCTGTGTGCTGAAGCTGACCGCCTGCAGCAGTCCCATCCTCTGAGTGCCACCCAGATCCAGGTGAAGCGAGAGGAGTTGATCACAAACTGGGAACAGATCCGCACTCTGGCAGCAGAGAGACATGCGAGGCTGGATGACTCCTACAGGTACCCATGATCCTCAGGTGCTCAAGAGCCAGTGTCCTTTGATTGTGTTGTACAGAGTTGGGAGGAATAGGAAGGGGATGGTCAGTTGTAGATGCCAGGAATATTTCTGTGTAACCTGCCAGGTATTACCAGGCAAGAAAACACAGGATAGCTGGGCATGGTGGCACACGCCTTTAATCCCAGCACTCAGGAGGCAGAGGTAGGAGGAGTGCCGTGAGTTCGAGGCCACCCTGAGACTACAGAGTGAATTCCAGGTCAGCCTCAACTAGAGCGAGACCCTACCTCAAAAAAACAAACAAACAACAACAAAAAAAGAAAACACAGGATACTTTTTCCTCACCTATATTAATATATATTTTTTGAGGCTGGCAGCTTTTCAGCCTCTTTCACTTTATTATGACTGAATTGAAATATCCCCATAGCTATGTGAGCATCATATGATATAGTCTGTTAAAATTGAGTGATGGCTTAGCAGTTAAGGCACTTGCCTGCAAAGACTTACTACCTAAGTTCAATTCCCCAGTAGCCACATAAACCAGATGCACAAAGGGGCACATGCATCTGGAGTTCATTTGCAGTGGCTATAGGCCCGGGCGTGTCCATTCTTTGTTTCTCTTTTATCTCTCTCTCTGCTTTCAAATAAATAATTTTTTTAAATGTATGAATAAAGGATTAGAAAGGAAAAGAATGCTCCTTACTGATCCTAAGCTAACCCTAGGATAATAGGGAAGTTAAAGATGTGGGGCAGTGACCAACCATGCAACATAGGAAGATCCCATCTCAAGGAAACAAAAAGCTGGGATAAGATTGTTGCATTATAGTGACCAACAGAACCTAGTTTCCTGCTTTCTCTAGCTGTCTTTTTTTTTTTTTCCCCAAAGATAGGGTCTCACTCTAGCCTAGGCCTACGTGCCACTCACTCTCTAGTGCCAGGCTGTCCTCACACGCATGGAGATCCTCCTACCTCGGCCTCCTGTGTGCTGGGATTAAAGGCATGTGCCACTGTGCCTGGCTTTTCTTGCTGCCTTTTTGGTCTAGGTTCAGGATATTTTCCATTTCCCAGGTCTAGACTTTGTGTGGTTTGTTAGGCTTTTTTTTTTTTTTTTTAAATTTTAAATATTTCATTGATTTGCAAGGAGAGAGAGAGAGAATGGGTATTCCAGGGAAACGAGTACTCCAGATATATGAACCACTGTGCGTCTAGCTTTACATGTGTACTGGGGAATCGAGCTCCAGTTATTAGGTTTTGCAGGCAAGTGCCTTAACTGCTGAGCTGTCTCTCCAACCCTTTTTTTGTTTGTTTGTTTGTTTTGAGGTAGGGTCTCACTCTAGCCCAGGCTGACCTGGAATTCACTATGTAGTCTCAGGGTGGCCTTGAACTCACATCGATCCTCCTATCTCTGCCTCCTGAGTGCTGGGATTAAAGGCGTGTGCCACCATGCCCACCTTGTTAGGCTTTTGAGAACATAAAATTCAGAGTTCTAAGATAATGCCACTTTCGGGCTGAAGAGATGGCTTAGTGGTTGAGGCGTTTGCCTGCAGCGCGGAAGGACCGGAGTTCGGTTCCCCAGTGCCCATGTGGAGCCAGATGCACAAGAGGTCACATGTGTCTGGAGTTCATTTGCAGTGGCTGGAGGCCTTGGTGTGCCCATTCTCTCTCTTTGTCTGCCTCTCTCTCTCTCTCTCTCTCTCTCTCTCTCTCTCTCTCTCTCTCTCTCTCTCTCATAAATAAATAAAATATCTTTAAAAAAAAATTAAAAAAAAAATGCCACTTTCTGTCATGGGAACACCACTAGAAACATTTAGTAACATATGTTTGGTTTTCTCAAGGCTTCAGCGCTTCCTTGCAGACTTCCGTGACCTTACCAGCTGGGTAACTGAGATGAAAGCCCTCATCAATGCAGACGAGTTGGCCAATGACGTGGCTGGGGCTGAAGCCCTGCTTGACAGGCACCAAGAGCACAAGGTAATACCACCAACATCTTTTTTTAAAAAATATTTATTTACTTATATGAAGAGAGAGAGAGAATTTTTTTTAATATTTTATTTATTCATTTTCAGGGAGGGAGGGAGGGAGGGAGGGAGAGAGAGAGAGAGAGAGAGAGAGAGAGAGAGCGCACCATGGCCACCACCTTGTGGGTCTGGCTTATGTGGGACCTGGGGAATTGAACCTGGGGCCTTAGGCACTGGAGGCAAGTGCCTTAACCGCTGAGCCATCTCTCCAGCCCGAGAGAGAAATTAAAAAAAAAAATTATTTTATATGGAGAAAAGAGAGAGAGCACCAACATCTTTCTGAAGGAAAGACATCACATAATGCCTCAGTACCTCATTGTCTGGGAGGCCTACATATGGAGCTGGCGCCATACCTTTAATACCAGCACTCAGGAGACAGAGGTGGGAGGATTGCTGTGAGGCCACCCTGAGACTGAATTCCAGGTCAGCCTGGGCTAGAGCAAGACCCTACCTCAAAAAGCCTTAAAAATATAAATTTTTAAAAATTTACAAATAGCCAGGTGTAATGGTACATGTATTTGATCCCAGCACTTGGGAGGCAGAGGTCTGAGGATCACTGAGTTCGAGGCCACCCTGAGACTACATAGTGAATTCCAGGTCAGACTGGACTAGAGAGAGATCCTACTTGATAAACCTTGAATTTACAGCGACCCTTCTACCTCTGCCTCTGGACTGCTGGGATTAAAGGCATGTGTCACCATGCTTGGCAGCAAAGACAATTTTTGGGAACATTAGGAAAAGGGAATGTTTGATTTTTACAAGTTAATCATAGGAAACAAATCCACATAGCATAAGAAAGTTATCGGACCAGTGAATAGAGGAGAGAGCTCAGGTTTCCATGAATGGACAGCAACTTGACAAATAACAGGTGGCCTACAGTGCCAAGGGAAAGGCTTCTCAATCAGCAAATGGTGTTTTCAAGTTTAATGGCTCAGGTTGATGGCACTAAAACCTAGCTGAATCTTCTATTCTGTCCGCATTTTATCTGTAACAGTTTGACTTGTAATAGTATTTGAAATTCAGCAACTTGCCTTTTAAAAATAACTTTATTTTCATGTCTTTGGGGTGGGGTGGGTGGATAGTGGCACATCAGGGCTTCTTGCTGCTGCAAATGAATGCCCATCTGGCTTTACATGGGTGGCTGGGGAATTGAACCCAGGTTAGCAGGCTTTCCATCACCCCAACCACAACAATTTAATCTTTCTTTTCCTGCAAGATCCTGGACTAAACTTTGCCTTTTTTCTGCAGGGTGAGATTGATGCACATGAAGATAGCTTTAAGTCTGCAGATGAGTCTGGACAGGCACTGTTGGCAGCCAGTCACTATGCCTCAGATGAAGTGAGGGAGAAGGTAAGGTAATAGAGGAAAAAGCTCCTGAAGGGGAAGCCAGGCCCTGAGAACACTTCTCCATCCCTCAGTGTCCAGACATAGCATCTACCATCACTTAGCCTGTAACTGCCTCCCAGGGACAGCTTTTTCCTCCCTTCAAATATTTGAAAGGATGTGTGTAAAATGGATCAGTTGATCCAAAAGACAGTGTATTTTATTTGGGGCATGGGTGACACATTTCTTACTTAAAAAGGACTTTTCAGAGTGCCAGTCCCATTTTAGAAGTTGGAACAAAGAAGAAACAAATTTTTATAGTGTGTCTAGGCAATTCATGAAATTATGCAACGCTTTAAAGAACACCCACTCAGTTGACATTTCTCACTTGTGTGTCCCTCATCCATTTAGATGGCCTCATTTTCAGACAGCCCTTTTCCTACTATCTACCATTCTACTTGGTATCTTTACCTAAAACATTTGTGATAATGTGGCAATAATTGCTAGTTTGGTCGGAACAGGACTAGCCATAACATACATAGGTAGCACTTCACAGTGATGAGGCTTATGCATAGCAAGTTGCATGTAAGTCCTCTTCATTTGCAAATCAGAAAAATGCCTCAAGGTTAGTATCAGGACTAGTCTCCCCAGGACTGCCTGTGCTTCCCCGGAAGGCAGGAGGCTGACCTTGCTTCTCATCCCCCAAGCTGACCATCCTTTCGGAGGAACGAACTGCCCTACTCGAGCTGTGGGAGCTTCGCAGACAGCAGTACGAGCAGTGCATGGACCTGCAGCTCTTTTACCGTGACACTGAGCAGGTGGACAACTGGATGAGTAAACAAGAGGTAATTTTCTGCAGGATCCTTGCACAGCCTGGGAGTGAGAGCCGTGCTCTCCACTTCATGACAGTTTGCTTATTTCACTTGAGAAAATCAGTCATTTCAGGTTTGAATTAATGAAGAAAGGAGAACTGAGTAGGCCTTCTGTTGGCCCTGCCTGCCTTTTCACAAGGCCCTTTAGAAAAGGGCTTTGGCTTTCTGATTTGTGGAATATAAACTTTTTTAAACTAAAAATTAGAATTTAGGCCAGGCGTGATGTCACATGTCTTTAATCCTAGCATTAGGGAGGCAGAGGTGGGAGGATCACTGTGAATTTAAGGCCAGCCTGGGGCTACAGAGTAAATTCCAGGTTATTTTGGGCTAGAGTGAGACTTTACCTTAAAAAAAAGAATTTAGGGCTGGAGAGATGGCTCAGCGGTTCAGGCGCTTGCCTCCAGTGCCTAAGGCCCCTGGTTCAATTCCCCAGGACCCACATAAGCCAGACCCACAAGGTGGTGGCCCTGGTGTGTGTGCGCTCTCTCTCTCTCTCTCTCTCTCTCTCTCCTTGAAAAATGAATAAATAAAATATTAAAAAAAACAACCCCTCTCCCCACCCCCAAAAAAGATTTATTTAAAAAAAAAAGAATTTAGCATTATGTGTAATCTAAATCTAAGAGAAGCAACAAAATATACTTGAGAGTCCCATATATAGTACACGTCTATAACCCAAGCACTTGTGAGGATAAAGCAGAAAAATCACAGATTTGAAAGCAGTCTGGGTTACCTTGAGTAGAAAACCCACAAGGGTTACATAGACCTAATCTCATCCTGATGCCCGTCCTCAAGTGTAGTTGCATATGCAGTTAGGAGCTTTCCAGTGTCATTTGGTTGATGTTAAGAGCTTTCAAGATGGCAAAACCGCACATGACTGCATGCTTTGTGTCCTTGCCTCAGGCGTTCCTGCTGAATGAAGATTTAGGTGACTCTTTGGACAGTGTGGAAGCCCTTCTCAAGAAGCATGAGGATTTTGAGAAGTCTCTTAGTGCTCAAGAGGAAAAGATTACAGTAAGATTTTTTTATTTTTGTCATGTCATCCACAGAGGAAGCAGGAGTCCCTCCTTGTCAACAAATTTTCTGAGCAGATTGATGGAGCTGTGTGCAAGGCACTCCAGGGGACACTTCAGACCTCATGGTGACCACATGCCATTGAATATGATACACAGCTTCATAGAGAGCAATGACTTGCTTGATGGGCACCTGCCAGTTGAGATGAACCTTCACTAAAACAGTTAAAGCAACATGCACTTTTCTCACTGAGAACACACCTTGGGGGCTGGGGAGATGGCTCGATGGTTAAAGGCACTTGGGTGAGAATACACCTTAGAAGAATGACTCAGAAGTCTGTCAGCCTATGGCTGCCATTTGTCAGGGGCTCATGCTGCAGCTCATGTCTGCAGCTTGAATGGAACGAGCACTCTTGTTCTACCTGATAACACCAAACAGAAACGTACACTTTATAAGAAAATGCTGGTATTGTCAACAAGAGTGCACCACTGACTGTTGGGGTGTTTAGTGACAATGTTTAGCAGTGCCTTTTCCCACCAGCCAAGCTAGTGAACATGCTCACAGTGACAACTCTCGCTTTCCTTCCTAGGCACTGGATGAGTTTGCAACCAAGCTCATTCAGAACAACCACTATGCGATGGAAGATGTAGCCACTCGCCGCGATGCTGTAAGTCCCCAGGCTCTTCATGATCCCCACTTGATGTACACAAATTCCACTTCCAATATAGTTGCTAGAGTTCTGTCTTGTGCTTTGTGGAAGTATGAACTAGAGATTCATAGGTTCCATGTATTGCAGCTGCTGAGCCGCCGCAATGCCCTGCATGAGCGAGCCATGCACCGCAGGGCCCAGCTGGCCGATTCCTTCCACCTGCAGCAGTTTTTCCGTGATTCTGATGAGCTCAAGAGTTGGGTCAATGAGAAGATGAAAACTGCCACTGATGAAGCTTACAAAGTAATGCATTGTCACCCTTTTGTCCCAAACCAGTTGTGGCTAAAGAGAGAAATGGGGGATTACACAGAACCACACTAGTTGACATAAGCTATTTTATGAGTATGAAGGTAATGCTGAAGTAACTTTATGTACTTCTCTCTTTTTGATTGGCAGGACCCATCCAACCTGCAGGGAAAAGTCCAGAAGCATCAAGCTTTTGAAGCTGAGCTCTCAGCAAACCAGAGCCGTATTGATGCCCTGGAGAAGGCTGGGCAAAAGTTGATAGATGTCAACCACTACGCCAAAGATGAAGTAGCAGCTCGTATGAATGAGGTCATCAGTTTGTGGAAAAAGCTGCTAGAGGCCACAGAACTGAAAGGTAGGAGGAAAAGGTGCATTGGATGGTGATAGGAATGTTTTAACTCAATGTTCTAGGACCAAATTCCACCTGGGTGGTCGGTGACAGCTTGGGGGTGTTGTTAGGGAGTGGAGGACCATCACTTGGCTTGGGTTCTGAATGCTTTTCTAATTCGGGGAGTGTGGTTGAATGTGCTGCTTGGTCTGGGAGCCTGACAGGAATGAATTGAGCCTCCTCTTTTCATAATTCAGCTAGTTTAGCTGTGAACCAAGGGTATTAATCATCGCCCAATGCCCTTTCTCCTGGGGTTTAGAATGCTTCCCAGACAGCTTCCAGTTTAGTCTTTAGACATAGAACAGAGGTTGCACTTGAAGGTATTCTTTACCTATGTAGTAAGGCAATGTGATGACTAAAATTCTGGCCCATAATCCTTCACCTGGCTGGATTCCATGGTCCAGGAGCAACATAAATAGAAGGATCACATTAGCCAGTAGAAAATTAAACTTGCCTCCTTGAACAGGAATAAAGCTTCGTGAAGCTAACCAGCAGCAGCAGTTTAATCGCAATGTCGAGGACATTGAGTTGTGGCTGTATGAAGTAGAAGGTCACTTGGCTTCAGATGATTATGGCAAAGACCTTACCAATGTCCAAAACCTCCAAAAGAAGCATGCTCTGCTAGAAGCAGATGTTGCTGCTCACCAGGTAGAGTGGGAATTGGGCCTTTGGGTGGGTGTGTCAGTGCTGAATGGTAGGCAGGAAGAATGGGGAACATTTGAGGATGAGACCAGCAATGAGAGGGATGGAAACAAAGGAAGTTCTCTATCTTACAGAACTCTACATGCTTCTCCTCAAGCTGTCTTCTTTCAGAGCTTTCTGGTAGACCTAAATGAGGGAAGGACATGGCTGAAAGAATACTTTCAGGGTGGGAAAAGCACTATGTTAGTTTTTCTTCATGTCTACTGAAAGTATGCAGAGCTGTTTGCAGCTTTCAAACCTTGTCTGTTTCCAGGATCGAATTGATGGCATCACCATTCAGGCCCGCCAGTTCCAGGATGCTGGCCATTTTGATGCTGAAAATATCAAGAAGAAGCAGGAAGCCCTCGTTGCTCGCTATGAGGCTCTCAAGGAACCCATGGTGGCCCGGAAGCAGAAGCTGGCAGATTCTCTGCGTTTGCAGCAGCTCTTTCGAGATGTGGAGGATGAGGAAACATGGATTCGAGAGAAGGAGCCCATCGCTGCATCTACTAACAGAGGTCAGTCTGCCCCCACCAGGCAGGGTCATGCACCACTGAGAGTGAGAGGGATCAGGTTTAAGTCACTGGACTGGAACCCTGGAGGGGAGCTCAGAGTGACCACTCAGTGCTGATTTTTATTCATGTTCAGATGACAAGGGAGTGGTTTCTGCTTTCAGGCAAAGATTTAATTGGAGTCCAGAATCTATTAAAGAAACATCAAGCTTTGCAAGCAGAAATTGCTGGACATGAACCCCGCATCAAGGCAGTGACACAGAAAGGAAATGCCATGGTGGAGGAAGGTGAGTAATTGTGGTCACTAAGTGTGTGAACTTGAGCACAGCCAATGATCTTGGGCTGAGTCCCCTCCCCATTCGTTCCTAAGTTCTAACCAAGTGACCTTGAGTAGGCTTGCCCTTAGAAGCCTTTTTGTTTTGTTTTGTATTTGTATTGTTTAAAAAATATTTACTAGGCTGGGTGTGGTGGTGCACGCCTTTAATCCCAGCACTCCGGAGGCAGAGGTAGGAGGATCACCATGAGTTCAAGGCCACCCTGAGACTACCCAGTGAATTCTAGGTCAGCCTGGACTAGAGTGAGACCCTACCTCAAAAAACCAAAAAAAAAAAAAAAAAAAAAAAAAAAAATTTACTATGACCCAGGTGTGGTAGTGCACACCTTTAATCCCAGCACTTGGGAGGCTGAGGTAGGAGGATCGCCATGAGTTTGAGTGAATTCCAGGTCAGCCTGGACTAGAGTGAGACCCTACCTCGAAAAACCAAAAAAGGGCTGGAGAGATGGCTCAGCGGTTAAGGCACTTGCCTGCAGTGTGTTAAGCCCTGGGTTCAATTCCCCAGGACCCACATAAGCCAGACCCACAAGGTGGTGGCCCTGGTTCATTTTCTCTCTCTCTCTCTCTCTCTCTCTCTCTCTCTCTCTCTGCTTGAAAATGAATAAATAAAATATTTTAAGAAAAAAAAATAAAAAAATATATAATATATATATAATATAAATATAATATTTACTATGAGAGAGAGAGGAGGAGTGTGTGTGTGTGTGTGTGTGTGTGTGTGTGTATGTGTGTATAAGCATGCCAGAGCCTCCATAACTGCAAACACAAACTCCAAATGCACATACCACTTTGTGTGTCTGGCTTTACAGAGGTACTGGGGAATCAAACCCCAGCCATCAGGCTTTGCAAGCAAGTACCTTTAACCACTGAGTCATCTCTCCAGCCCATAGGCTTGTCCTTGGGAGCTTTATATGTCATATAGAATGGCAGTGGGAATGACAGTGCCCTCTCTTGTTGAGGTAAGTATGAAATGGCCCAAGGGAGGATTGGCGAGATACTCAGGAGCTAAAGGCACTTGCTTGCAACGCCTATTGTCTTGGATTCAATTCCCCAGCACCCATGTAAAGTTGAATATGTATTTGTTTGCAGCAGCAAGAGACCTTGGTGCATATATAAACCCACAAATAATAAATGAAAAAATAATTTTAAAAAGTGGTCCGAGAGAACACAAGAAAAGCAGGCAGTGTGTTAAAAGTTGGAATTGGTACCTCTCACTAGATGTCACAGTTTCCCAAATATAATCAAGCGCCATGAATATGCACCTCTTTCTTGCCCTCTGCTGTTTCATCAGTGTATTCTTTGCTGTTCCCACCTTCAGGCCATTTTGCTGCTGAGGATGTGAAGGCCAAGCTGAATGAGCTGAACCAGAAGTGGGAGGCATTGAAAGCCAAGGCCTCCCAGCGTAGACAGGACCTGGAGGACTCGCTGCAGGCCCAGCAGTACTTTGCTGATGCCAATGAGGCTGAGTCCTGGATGCGGGAGAAGGAGCCCATTGTAGGCAGTACCGACTATGGGAAAGATGAGGATTCTGCTGAGGTAACTGGAGCTCTCAGCCTTGCTCCTGCCAGGGACATGGGCCAGAGCTTAGATTAGGAAGCAGGGTAGGAAAAGGATGATTGATGAGTGACATCATGGTGACTGATTTTTTTTTTTTTTTTTTTTTTTGTTTTTCAAGGTAGGGTCTCACTCTAGCCCAGGCTGACCTGGAATTCACTCTGTAGTCTCAGGGTGGCCTTGAACTCATGGTGATCCTCCTACCTCTGCCTCCCAAGTGCTGGGATTAAAGGCGTGCGCCACCACACCCGGCAACTGTGACTGATTTTTAATTTAAAAAAAAATTTTTTTTTTTAGTTAGGCATGGTGATATATGCCTTTTTGAGACCCTACCTTGAAAATTTTTGCTAGCTGAAAGAGTAAGAGTACATTTGCACCAGGGCCTCTTGCCACTGCAAATACAACTCCAGATGCATGTGCCGCTTTATTTATTTGGCTTTACATGGGAACTGGGGATTGAACCTAGGCCTGCAAGCTTTGCAAGCAAGTTCCTACAACTGCTAAGCCATCTTCCCAGCCCCATGGTGGCTGATCCTTTTTACTGTTTATTATAGAAGTTCAGTCAACTAAAGAAGATGACTTCCTGTCACCCACCTTCAACTGTTACATAATCATTACCATTTTTATCTATTCTCTCTACCATGTACACTCAGACATACACACAAGCATACCAATACACACACCCTGAAATACATATGCCCTATTGTTGCTAGTCATCAATTACTTTTTTACTGTAACTTACATTTTATTCATAAAGGTCTATATAGATGTAGTGATACCCATACCTACCTCTTTCTTGACATTCTTGTCAAAATATAGAATGAGAAGCTGGAGTGTACCTCAGTGGTAGAATACTTGCCTCGTGTATACAAGGCTCTGGGTTCTATTACCAATTATCACACAACAAGCCTGAGTGAGTTAAGCATTGACATTTGAGCTGTGTCTTCCCCAGGTGGGAGCACTGACCCTTGGGAGATGTATCAGTGGGGACTGATAAAGCAGTAGCAGTGAGGCATTGTCAAGGGCAGTATGTGATGCCATCTCTGACATACTGTTGCATCTGTTTCATAGGATGGTGGTGATTCACCAAAATGTTGGCTATGATGTGGGTCTATTTCTTACATCTGCATAACTAGATAAAAGCAGGGAAAGATAAGGCTAGTCTATCTTTAAAGAAGGAGCGTGCAGGGCCAGCAGCAGTCATCTTCTGAGGGATGACGGGGCTCCATGTATGACTGGTTTCAGGCTCTGCTCAAGAAACATGAAGCTTTGATGTCAGATCTCAGTGCTTATGGCAGCAGTATACAGGCATTGCGAGAGCAGGCTCAGTCGTGCCGGGTAAGTTCTTCCAGATTTTACAGGGCACAGGGAGGGGCAAGAAAAGTTGAAGGACCAGATACTACTTTTTTTTCCTTGTGTGTATTTTTTTTTTTTTTTTGGTGTGTGTGTGTGTGTATACTTACATGTGCTTTTATCATGTCCCATGCACTTACCTGTGGTGGGGGTAGGGCTCATTCACCTGTGGTAACCAAAGCAAAAAGTTGAGTGGCTGGGCTTGGTGGCACACACCTTGGGAGGCAGAGGTAGGAGGATCACTGAGTTCGAGGCCACCCTGAGACTACATAGTGAATTCCAGGTCAGCCTGAGCTAGAGCGAGACCCTACCTCGAAAAACCAGGAAAGGAAAAATATTGGGTGTCCCGCTTCCTTCTTGTTTTGTCTGTTTTTGTTTGAGCTAGAGTATTTTACTGATACTGGAGCTTGCTATTTCTTTGTGAGCCTGGATGATTCCCTGGTCTCTGCTACCTTTGTGGGATTGGGGTCACAGGTTCACGTGGCCACATCAGGTGTTTTACATGGAATCTGTAGATTTGAACTCAGGTAGTTTCAGGCCCTACTAGGCCCTCATGCTTGTGTCAGAAGTGCACTTAACTGCTGAACCATCTCTCCAGCTCCTGTTTGGGTTTTTGAAATAGGGTCTCTTACTGTAGCCTAGGTTGCCCTGGAACTCATATCAGTCTTCCTGCCTCAGCCTCCCAAGCACTAGGATTATAGGAATAAGCCATCACATCTCACTTGAGCTGAGTACTCTCAAAGATATCCAACAACTTGCATGAGTTTTTACTGGTAGTTTCAGTGAAGAAGTCTGGTGTATATTTGATGAATTTGGTGCAGCTGCTAGAGTTGGCCGATTGTGCCCTTTTTCTTTTTGTTGTTGATTTGATGTAGGGTTTCACTCTAGCCCAGACTGACCTGACACTATGTAGCCCCAGGCTGGCCTTGACCTCATTGTGATCCTATCTCTGCCTTCATGGTGCTGGAGTTAAAAGTGTGTGCCATCATGTCAGACCATTGTGCTCCTTTGTAATGTAATTATTTTGCCTTTGCTTTGGACTTTTAGCAACAAGTGGCTCCCATGGATGATGAAACTGGGAAGGAGCTGGTCCTGGCTCTCTATGACTACCAGGAGAAGAGTCCTCGAGAGGTTACCATGAAGAAAGGAGATATCCTCACCCTGCTCAACAGCACCAACAAGGCAAGGCCCAGAATGGCTGGGCTGGGCACCTCAGAACTGCTGAGTTTGCTCTGTTGGGTGTCTCTGTGTGGTAGAATGGGAAGAGATAGCAGAGTTTCCTCAGTCTCCCATATCATTATCCAGTGCCACATATAACCAGGGGGCTACTAACTCTATCCCCTTGAATCTCACTTGGGCACATGTTATGCACTCTGAGGAATTGCTTTTGTTTGATTGTTTTTCGAGGTAGGGTCTTCCTGGAATTCACTATGTATTCTCAGGGTGACTCACATCCAAACTCTTACCTCTGCCTCCCAAGTTTTGGGATTAAATGTGTGTGCCACCATGCCTGGATGGATTGCTTTTTTCACAGTTGACCATCTCTGGGTAAACTTTTTCCCTTTGATATTTTAAAAAACATTTTAATGAATTTGTTTGAGAGATAGTATGGGTGCACCAGAGCCTCTTACCACTACAAACGAACTCCAGATGTATGTACTACTTTGTGCATCTGGTTTTATGTGGGTACTAGAGAATCTAACCTGGGCTCTCAGTCCTACAAGCAAGCATTTTAACTTCCGAGCCGTCTCTCTAGCCCCTCTTCCTTTTGAGCCATGATCTGTTGCTCCATAACTTGTACCTTTTGCATGTTTTTGTTGTCTGTGGTGCTGGGCACAGAACCCAGTACCTCATGCTGCTAGGAAGTCATTGTGCCAGAAGACTTTGCTCTTTGATTATTCATCTAGACTGAATAGCTGTGGTGTCCCCAGAGGCTTTGTTTGTTCCAAGTTTTTTTTTTTTTTTTTTTTTTTGGTTTTTCGAGGTAGGGTCTCACTCTAGTCCAGGCTGACCTGGAATTCACTATGTAGTCTCAGGCTGGCCTCAAATTCATGGCGATCCTCCTACCTCTGCCTCCCGAGTGCTGGGATTAAAGGCGTGCGCCACCATGCCCGGCTCGTTTGTTCCAAGTTTTAAATACTGCCTACCTCATTGTCCTCCATCTTAGCTATAGCAACAGAACCATTCTGGGTCATTGAAAGCTTTGTCTTCCCCCACTCAGTTTACCCTCATCACAGGTGATTGAGAAAACCTGGGGTTCTTACCATTCTGTTGATTGAATTTCAACTGAAATCAACTCTCTGGCCTACCTAGTTTACCTTCATGCGAGGTCAGGAATGTTAGTTGTGTGTCTGTGCTTCCCCTATAGTAACTTTTAGCCATTTGTGATAGGACTTGGACTGTAGTCTAATGTAGAACATAGGGCTGGTGGCTGCAGTTTGAAGCAGCATAGTTTTTGACTAAGCAAGAAAAGACTGGACTCTGTGGTTAGCTGACATTGTGTGGCAGTGCAAAGTGACTGAGTCTGTCCCAGGCCTCAAAGTGATGAGAGTTCTATGCGTGTGTCTGCCACACACTTTGTAGACAGGCCTGCAGAGATTTCCCTCTCTCAGGAAAAGAATCTGCTTTCAGTACTCCTTTTCTTCCTCAGGACTGGTGGAAAGTGGAAGTGAATGATCGTCAGGGTTTTGTGCCAGCCGCGTATGTGAAGAAGCTGGACCCTGCCCAGTCGGCCTCGAGGGAGAACCTCCTGGAAGAGCAGGGCAGCATTGCGCTGCGGCAGGGGCAGATCGACAACCAGTAAGGACGCACAAGCGGCTCTGTCCAGGCGGTGTTCAGGGAATAGTCCAACCCTCAGGCTAAGTGTAGGCAGTGTCTGAGGCCTCTGTAGCCAATCTGCCCTCTTTGTGCTTCCCCCAGATCTCTTAACCTCCCAACCTCCCTGTTTGAAGCCAAATCCCCAACTGATACTTTAATATCCCTCACTTTGGTTTTTCCCCATGTTTCTGAGTTTCTTTTTCTAAACCACATTTTACTATTCATTGATGTCTTAGCCTTTGTCTTCTGATTCAAGATGAACTCCCTCTGGATGGCTGCCTAGAGAGTGTCTTTCCCCCCCCCCCCCATGGCTTTGTGTTATGAGAATGGAATTTATTTTTATAGACTGTTTCTGCCCTCACTCCTATTGACAATCCCCATACTGCCCTGTGTCCCTCCTTTAGTTTGTGACTTTCTCCACTTAGGAAGTTAGCAGCTTTGGATTCTTGGGAAACACCCAGAAAATATATTTCCAAATCCAATAGGACTCAGACTAAGGGAGCTTCTCTGACCTTAGTGACCCTTGAAATATAGATCTTACTCTTGAGACAAGATCAGTTTGTGTTCTTACTCAGAGGCATGGGTCATAAATATGAGAGGGAAAAATATGATAAAAGACTTGAGTTGGCTGTTGGCAGTCAGTACAATTTTCTTCCAAGTCCATTTTTCTCCGGGCCTTGCTCTGTGAAGTTAACAGTATTCACAGTATGGGAAAATCTGCCTCAACTATGGCAGACTTGTCAGGAAAATGAAGGCAAACTAACCCTCTCATTTATTTTCCTGCTGCTTCTTCACTGATTCATTCATGCCCTGGACTGCTTCTAAGTGACTTGAATGATTCCTTACTTAATTTTCCCTACTTTAAAGCATCAGCCATCATGGCACCAGTTGGAGCTGCCACTTTTCATTCCTGTGGATTAATCCCACTAATGTGTGCATGCTTTTGCTGTACCCCTTCTGTGCAGGACACGCATAACTAAGGAGGCCGGCAGTGTATCTCTGCGTATGAAACAGGTGGAAGAACTGTGAGTAGGCTAAGAGCCTCGTTGAGCACCCCGTGTCCACTGCTACGCCTGTTCATTTCTCCCTCTGCTGCTTCTCTCCAAGGCACTTGTGTCCATCCAGAAAAGAGATGGTGGGAGGGCTGTGTGTCTGAGACAGCTTCACTGGCGAGGGCAGTTTGTGGTGGAGCTGCTCTCGTCAGCTGCTTCCGCCCGCAGCTTTGTCTTCCGAGTGGTGGTGTTGACGCCGTTGGTTTTTGTGGTGCACCGGCCTCTGTCCTCTAAAGCCTGCATTCTGTCGCATTCCTCAGGAGAAGGAAACGAAGTGCCTCTTAGAGGGTTCTGATTCCTGGTGACTTGTCGCTTGTTTGTTTGGGAGCCTAGATTTAGTGACAATTTTGTTTCGCTTTTAATTTAGATTCTTAATCAAATTTATTGTTTTCATATCTCTAAGGGTAGTAGTAGTTGTTTTTCATATTTGAATACTTATTAAAATATTCTTTGATTCTTTTAAGTCTTGTAGATGATGAAATGGTATAGATACTCTACACCACCTAATTTTCAATCTGAAGATGTCATGAATTTCTCAAAAATAAATATATCACTATTAGAAATGCCCTACTGAGCTGGAGAAGTAATATTTTATGTTGGTCTGTTTTAAAGCTAGTTATATCTTCCTCCACCTGAGGGAGAATTAGAAAAGATAAGAAAAACCCTATTCATATATGATGTAACTTCATCTCATCTCAGCTATAGTCGCATGAGCCCTGTGTTTCTGTGCTAAGTGCTTGGTTTCAGGTGTCTGTGGTTGTAATAAGTGTAGATTTGGCCTGGGGATGAGTGTTCCTGGGTTGTCTGAGCCTTCCAGTTGTACACAGGACTGTGTATGCTGATCCTGGAGGCTGTGGTTTGGGTCTGTAGGGTCTCATCTTCATGTGTCCTGAGCCTGTGTTGGTAGGGCATCACCATTACACACTCATGCCTCAGATCACTCCTTGGAGGTTCCTAGTGGGTCTGTGTAAGCATCTGAAAGTAGTTAACTGCCTTCCTTGCCTCTGTTACTCTCTTGACTCCCATCAGGTATCAGTCTTTGCTGGAACTGGGGGAGAAGCGTAAAGGCATGTTGGAGAAGAGTTGCAAGAAGTTTATGTTGTTCCGTGAGGCGAATGAACTGCAGCAGTGGATCAACGAGAAGGAAGCTGCTCTGACCAACGAGGAGGTTGGCACAGACTTGGAGCAGGTTGAGGTGCTGCAGAAGAAGTTTGACGACTTCCAGAAGGTATGGAAAGTCTGCAGTGTAACTGAGAGTGTTAAAGACTTGCTTCTTTTGATTTTTGACCCCAGATTAATGAGATGAAGACAATTTAGATTCTGAAGTCTATGTGGATTATGACCCACTATCTCTGTATTTTGTTTTTTGAGGTAGAGTCTCACTATAGCTGAGGCTGACTTGGATCTCATTCTGTAGACCCAGGCTGGCCTCCAACCCACAAGATCCTCCTTCCGCTGCCTCCATGCCCAGCTCACTATCTGTAGTTTCTGCAGGTGGTATGTAGCAGTTGCAGTTGTTGTGTTTTCTTTTTTCTTTATTTTTTTCCCCTCTCTTTTGGCATGTGTGTAGTATATGTGGTGGGTAGGTGTATATGTATGTATTTGAGCTGATACGGCATCTAGCACTCCAGCTCCTGAGTGCTAGAATTACAGTCAAGTACTACCCAGCTGGTTTTGAGACAGGCTCACTATCTAGCCTTGGCTGATCTGGATCTTACTGTATAGCCCAAGCCAGCCTTGAACTTATAATGATCCTGCCTCTGTCTCTCAATTGCTGGTTTTGGTTTTTGAGGCAGGATCTTGCTAAGTAGCTCAGGCTGACCTAAAATGTAACCTAGGCTGGGTCTGAGGTCACTGCCCTGCATGCCTCTGTCTCCTGAGTGCTGGAATTATATAGGTAGACCACACCACACCCAGTTCTTTTTCTTTTTCTTTTTTTTTTCTTCAAGGTAGTGTCTCTAGCTCAGGCTGACCTGGATTCACTATATAGTCTCAGGGTGGCCTCGAACTCACCATGATCTCTGCCTCCCTGGGATTAAAGGTGTGTGTTACCACGCCAGGCCAAAAACAGGTCTTTAAAAGAAATCTGTGTGACCTGAGTCTTTCCCTATAGTCAGTGAAATAAATTTGAGACAGATTCCTTCTAGTACCCTGTGTTGTTTTTTTTAATTGATTAATTTAGTTTTTTTGAGGTAGGGTCTTACTCTAGCCCAGACTGACATGTAATTCACTCTATAGCTCCAGGCTGGCTTTGAACTCACATCAATCCTCTTACGTCTTAAAGACTCTCCAGTGCTGGGATTAAAGGCATGTGCCAATGCACCCAGCACCCTGTTTTTTTAAATTAATTTATTTTACTTTTTTATTTTCTTGATGCACCAGTCAGGATTTCCTAATCTAGACCTGCTGAGGAGGATAGATACCTGTTGGAACAGATCTCCATAAGCTCACACCATTGATTCTGAGTGTCTGTGCCTCCCTCTCCTCTTGTGGGTTTAGTTATTGTGGCTTTTTATTTGAAGGATCTGAAGGCAAATGAGTCCCGGCTAAAGGACATTAACAAAGTGGCTGAAGACCTTGAGTCTGAAGGTCTGATGGCAGAGGAAGTGCAGGCAGTACAACAGCAGGTAGGTGTCTCAACCTTGAGGTGAGGCCTTGTGCCACAGGCCACACATTTCATAGCAGAGAACTGTGACTTGGCCACAGGTCCTGTGTCTTAAGCCATTTTAACTTCCTGGGGCCAGTATCCCTCAGCTTCATCCCATAGGGGGATCCTTTGCTCTCTTGAGTCCATGAAGTGCTATGAATGCTGTTGATTGTTTAATCATTCTTTGACAAAATTTTATGAGCTCCTTAGAAGTGTTTCTCATATTTGGAGTTCTGCTGGCCAGTTAGTCTAGCTCTCCTGTCACCCATAACTGTCTTTTGCCAGTGTTTTCACTATTGCATGTTCTGAGAAGCATGGGTTTCCTTTGGTGCTAATGCTGCTTTCCCTCTCTCATTGTAGGAAGTCTATGGCATGATGCCCAAGGTAAGTCACTGGGGATCCATGTGGAACTTGACCAGTATGTATGTATTTACTTATTTATTTATTTTTTTCTTTGTTTTTTTTCGAGGTAGGGTCTCGCTCTAGTCCAGGCTGACCTGGAATTCACTACGTAGTCTCAGGGTGGCCTCGAACTCAGAGCAATCCTCCTACCTCTGCCTTCCAAGTGCTAGGATTAAAGGCGTGTGCCACCATGCCCAGCTTTATTTATTTACTTTTAAATATTTCATTTATTTATTCATGTTAGAGTGAGTGAGAGAGAGACAGAGAAGAGAGAGAAAATGTTTGCATCAGAGCCTCCAGCCACTGCAAACAAACTCCAGACACATGTGCCACCTTGTGTATCTGGCTTTATATGGGTACTGGGGAATTGAACTCGTGTCCTGCTTTGTAGGCAAATGCCTTACCCTCTAAGCCATTTCTCCAGCCCCATTGGCTTTTTCAAAGTAGGGTCCTGCTCTAGCCCAGGCTAATCTGGAATTCACTTTGTAGTCTAAGGGTGGCCTTGAACTCATGGTGTTCCTCCTCCTGCTGCCTCCCAAGTGCTGGGATTAAAGGTGTGTGTCACCAAGCCTGGCTGTATCTTCAGTGTCCTAAAGTGTTTTCCACAGCTATCATTTATATCTAGTACCTCTTTCAAATAATTCTTTGAGTATAACAATTTTTTTAATTATGGTCCTTTTTATTAAATTTCTTCATTTTCCCATCTCTTCTGAATTAAAAAAAAAATGGAAATTTTGTTTGCTTGCATAATTCCCTTCATCCAGCCTCAAGTTTATTACTACCTAGAATTGGCTCTAAGTTGCAGAGGGGATATGATGTTCTGTTGTTTTATCTGACTTTCCTCTGTGAACAGCCACTAACTGGTAAGTACGGTTGCTGGGTATCTAACCATCTCCTCCTTTGACTAGGATGAAGCAGACTCCAAGACAGCCTCCCCATGGAAGGTAAGGACTCCTTTTCAAGTCATTGTTTCCTAGGGTTTTGCAGGAACATGAATATGCAGTATCAGGTCCTTTCCAGTGTGCCTTTCTCTGGGTGTCCACTTGTCTTGAACTTGGACTCATTTCATCTGGCCTCTTTCTGACCTTAGTGGTATGTTCACACAGAGGAAAGTTATGATGTGTAATACCCAGAAGCAAAGTGCACTCCCTCTGGTGCTCGGTAAGGGTGGGTGGTGGTGGTACCAGGGTATATCTCCAAAGGGCCACTTCATTGGGCATAGTCCCTTAGGATGGCAGTTCTCTTGGTGTTGCAGTCAGCTTTCTTGTTGCTGCACAGAAAGAACCCAAACAAAAGTGGCTTGTGGAGGAATGGGTTTATTTGGCTTACGGACTCGAGGGGAGACTCCATTCTGGCAGGGAAAACGATGGCATGAGCAGAGGGCTGGACATCACCTCTGCCACAGCACTGCAAACAGCAGCAGGATTTTATCATACCTTTTAGTGGACTGACACTTTATTAATGCCCTACTCCAAATGTTACCTGTCTCTTTAGCATAATGTTGGTTGACTGTTGGAACCTACTCATCAGTACCCACAGCTCATACCTGTCCTTTAGTCCCTTAGTAGACAGACACTTGACTCGTCTTTCTCTGCTCTCCTCTCACAGTCTGCTCGTCTGATGGTTCACACCGTGGCCACCTTCAATTCCATCAAGGTAAGAAATAGCGACCATTCCCTGGTTGCCCATGCTTTTCTTCACCGTCTTCCTCCCCTGTCTCTAGAGGTTGCTGGTATGAGCTGTGTGACCTGTTCATTCCCTGGGTTTCCTGGAGACTCTCTTGAGCATCCATGCCAAATGCTAGCCCTCACAGGGATGCAGAGTAGTTTGGTTGACTTTGCTGGTCTAGATCTCACCCATCTGAGAGTGTTGTCCTGGGGTTTCCAACAGAGAAGCCATAAGACATCTCAGATAAGGATGATTACCTTTCCTGGCTGTGCATGCCTTCACTAGGCTGCCCAGATGTGCTCTGACCAAAGGATGCCTCCTTACTAATGCTGGGAGGAGAATCTTGGCATGTATCCATCCACTCAGCAGTTGCTCATAAAGCAGGTGTCACATGCTAGGCACCAGGCTAGTGGATACTGAGAACAAGTTACTCTCACTGCTTGTAAGGAAGTTCCTAGGTCAGGCATTTAGGGGTGTTGAAGCAATTAGATACAGCTGGTTTTGATGTCTGGAATGTTGCTGTTATATATTGGTTTATTCAAGGAAGGCTCAAAACAGGAAGTTATAGTTGTTCTAGCACTTCTTCAGTTGAGCTTTTTTCCCCAATGTCTGATTGTGACATACAGAGCAGTGTGAGAGAGGGCTGACATTGCCATTCTCCCATAGGAGCTGAATGAGCGCTGGCGGTCCCTGCAGCAGCTGGCCGAGGAACGGAGCCAGCTCTTGGGCAGTGCTCATGAAGTGCAGAGATTCCACAGGTGAGGGGCTCAGCACTGGCTGAGGCAGGGAGAAACAACAGAGACTGGACACCCCATACTGATGCCCTGGCTGCCAAGTGGGACCTCGCCTAACTGCTAGGTCTTACTGATTGGATCTCAGCCACAAGACCATGTCTGACACACATTAGATGTTCATTTAATATTGTTGAAGCTGACTGTGTAGTCATGACAGATTGATAAATGCTAGTCAAAGGAATTTTCCCTGAGTGTGCCCTAGAGCAAAGGCACTTGGTACTTTTTTTTTTTGGTTTTTCGAGGTAGGGTCTCACTCTAGTCCAGGCTGACCTGGAATTCACTATGTCGTCTCAGGGTGGCCTTGAACTCACGGCAATCCTCCTACCTCTGCCTCCCAAGTGCTGGGATTAAAGGCGTGCACCACCACACCCAGCGGCACTTGGTACTTACTAACCTGCATGTATCTCACTTCAGAGACGCTGATGAAACTAAAGAATGGATTGAAGAGAAGAACCAGGCTCTGAATACAGACAACTATGGCCACGATCTAGCCAGCGTCCAGGCCCTGCAGCGGAAGCATGAGGGTTTTGAGAGGGACCTTGCTGCTCTGGGCGACAAGGTGAAAAATGCCCTGGGTCAGGGTGAAGGCTTAGGCTCTGTAGAGCATTGCTCCCTTCCTGGGCTTTCTCACCACTGTCTTCTTGTAGGTGAATTCCCTTGGAGAGACAGCTCAGCGCCTGATCCAGTCTCACCCTGAGTCTGCAGAGGACCTGAAGGAAAAGTGCACTGAGTTAAACCAGGCCTGGAGCAGCCTTGGGAAGCGTGCAGACCAGCGCAAAGCCAAGTTAGGCGACTCCCATGACCTGCAGCGCTTCCTTAGTGACTTCCGGTAAAAAACCTTCTCAGGCAAGAAATGCAGCCATTTCTCAGGCAAAAGGCCTGGTTTCCATGTAGTGTAATGGGTGTTTCTCTGCCCATCTGGTTTCTAGGGACCTTATGTCTTGGATCAATGGAATACGGGGGTTGGTATCCTCAGATGAACTAGCCAAAGATGTCACCGGAGCAGAGGCTTTATTGGAGCGACACCAGGTGGGTCCTGCCTTTCGAATGGCCTCCCCCCCACCCTCTGTTGGGAGCCAGTGGTTGACACTAGTGAGGGCATTTTCTGCCAGCTACCTAATCCCTTCTGTCCTCTTGGCAGGAACACCGGACAGAAATCGATGCCAGAGCTGGCACTTTCCAGGCATTTGAGCAGTTTGGGCAGCAGCTGTTGGCACATGGACACTACGCCAGCCCAGAGATCAAGGAGAAACTTGATATTCTTGACCAAGAGCGTGCAGACCTGGAGAAGGCCTGGGTTCAGCGCAGGATGATGCTGGACCACTGCCTAGAGTTGCAGGTGTGTGCTGCGTTTCTCACTGAGCATTCCTTGCCATCAGCCCATCTTCTCACCTGTCTGTTTCTTCTGTAGCTATTCCATCGAGACTGTGAGCAAGCCGAGAACTGGATGGCTGCCCGAGAGGCCTTCCTAAACACAGAAGACAAAGGAGATTCGCTGGACAGCGTGGAGGCTCTGATCAAAAAACACGAAGACTTTGACAAAGCCATCAATGTCCAGGTGGGTCCTGGGACTGCTGAGGAGTCCTCATCTGGATTTGTCCTGCTTCACATCTCCTCATTTGTGCCTTTTTCTCCTTATCTAAATGGTTAAACTAAAAAGCAGTTGTCCTGGTTATATTAGCTAGACTGCTAAAGCACTTGCTATTTAGACTGAGTATGTAGTAGAATTGAGTATTTGCTTAGTATGTAGGTAGTCCAGGGTTTAATCCCCAGTGAAAAATAAGCAGTTTAGTCACTGTCACGTCTTAAGGGAATACTGCTGTGGCCAGGAAAACTGTATGTAAACAAAAACCTTAAGATACCAGGCATGGTGGCACAGGTCTTTAATCCCAGCACTTGGGAGGTAGAGATAGGAGGATTGCATGAGTTCAAGGCCACCTTGAGACTACATAGTGAGTTCCAGGTCAGCCTGGGCTAGAGAGAAACCCAACCTCGAAAAACCAAAAAAAAAAAAAAAGCCTTAAGATTCCATGCGTATAGGTGAGCTCCTATAATCCTGGCACGTCAAGGGTGGAGTCAGGAAGATTCAGAGTTTGAGGCCAGCCTAGGCTATCTAGGAACTTAAGGGTCAGCTTGGGCTACATGATAAGACTATTTTGAAAGAAAAAGAACAAAAAAGGAAGACTTTATGGGTTTGGGGGTATGCACCAGACCCAGGGCTAAATGCACAGCATTAAAGAGAAAACCTGAGAAGGCTCAGCTTACTTAAGGTGCATGACTTCAAAGCCATAACAACTCCATGTAGAGATAGATGCACAAAGTGGCACATGCATCTGGAGTTCATTTGCAGCACTCATTCTCTCTGTCTGTCTTATATCTCTCTTTGCTTCCAATTTTAAAAAAAAAAAGAAAAAGAAAAGAAAAGAAAACCTTAAATAGACAGGAGAGATGTCTTAGCAGTTAAGGTGCTTGCTTGCAAAGCCTAAGGCCTGAGTTCAATTCCCCAGACCTGTGTACAGCTAAATGCACAAAGTAGCACATGCATCTGGAGTTTGTTTGCAGCAGCAAGAAGCCTTGGCATGCCCATTCTTTCTTTTTGTCAGGTGTAGTGGCTCACAGCTTTAATCCAGTTCTCAGGAGGCAGAGGTAGGAGGATCACTGTGAGTCCAAGAGGCTAACATGAAACTATATAGTGAATTCTAGGCCAGCCTGGACTAGAGCAAGACCCTAGCTCAAAACAAACAAATCTCAAGTGCTGTGTTTTTGTTTGTTTGTTTGTTTGTATATGTGTGTGTGTGTGTACATGCATATGTGTGCACATGTTCTGTTGGGGTGGTTCTTCTCTGCATATATTGGTGTGAAGGCCAAAGGACAACTTTGGGTGTCATCCTCAGCCTCCATCACCTTTTTTCTTTTTGCTTTTTTTCAGGTAGGGTCCCCACTCTAGCCCAGGCTGATCTGGAATTTGCTATGTAGTTTCAGGCTAACCTGAAACTCACAGCGATCCTCCTGCCTCCTGAGTGCTGGGATTAAAGGCATGTGCCATCATGCCTAGCTCCATCACCTTTATTTAACTGGCCAGTGAGCCATAGGATATGAATCTTTCTCTCTCCACTTTCTCATTGCTGGAATTAAAAGTGTGTGACTCCATGCCTGGCTTTTTAAAGTAGATTTGGGGCTAGAACTCAGGTCCTCATACTTGGCATGGCAATCTCTTTGCTATCAGCCATCTCTCCAGCCTGGCTAGTTTTTAGTGATGGTATAAAGGACTATAGTTGTGGCTCATTGGTCGAATGTTTGCCTAGCATGTATGAAAGCTGGGCTCATCTCACGGCACTGCCAAAAAAAAAATAATGGCCCAGAAAAAAATTTCAAAGTAGGGCCTTGCCTAACCCAGTTTGATATGGAACTTACTTTGTAGCCCCAGGCCTCCCAAGTGCTGGGGGTGTGCCACCATACTCAGCTAGAAAAAACTTTTTTAAGCTTGGGAATTTGTGTGTTGGTAAGGGGAATACTGCAGTCTTGTCCAATTATGAAGACTACTTTGTTGGGACATTTGCTGATGTCTCGCCACCTGTCCACCTCAGTGTGACCTGGAGTCCTTGAGTTAAAACCTTCTCTAGTAATGATGAAAGTCAAGCCGGCTTCTAGAGTGTCAGTGTGTTCCGATCCTGCCACCAGCTAGTCTGGTCACCCCATGTAACCGTCTTCTGAAGACTAGCAGGGCAAGCCTGGCTTGCTCAAGCAGCCCTGACCTCTCACTGTTCGCCCTCAGGAGGAGAAGATTGCTGCCTTGCAAGCCTTTGCTGACCAGCTCATCGCTGTGGACCACTATGCCAAGGGAGACATTGCCAGCCGGCGCAATGAGGTCCTAGACAGGTGGGTGCCACAGCTCTGAAAGGACAGATGTTTCCTATGAGAAGCCCCAGCCACTCCAGCTTCCTCCTTGCTGGTAAAGGACACTTACATTCAGCCTCACTTTCAGGTGGCGCCGCCTGAAAGCCCAAATGATTGAGAAAAGGTCAAAGCTTGGTGAATCTCAGACCCTGCAGCAGTTCAGTCGGGATGTGGATGAAATCGAAGCCTGGATCAGTGAGAAATTACAGACAGCAAGTGATGAGTCATATAAGGATCCCACCAACATCCAGGTGAGCAGAGCTCATTGGATGCTTGTTCTGAAGTAGCCCTGGGTTACTCAGTGGATACTGTTAAATAAGCCTCTTTAAAAGGGGGTACAGGGCTGGAGAGATGGCTCAGCGGTTAAGGCACTTGCCTCCAGTGCCTAAGGCCCCGGGTTCAATTCCCCAGGACCCACATAAGCCAGACCCTGGTCCTCTCTCTCTCTCTCTCTCTCTCTCTCTCTCTCTCTCTCTCTCTCTCTCTCTCTCTCTCTCTCTCTCTCTCTGCTTGAAAATGAATAAATAAAATATTTAAAAAAAAAGGGGGGTACATGTCTAAGACCATCTTCAGTGTGATGAAGCCCACTGAACAATGGAGCCATTTGAAAGCTGACTTCCTTGCTGGTCTCTGTTGAAGCCTATCTGTCATAAAATGTCTATGGAACCTGCTCCTGTAATGTTCCCAAATGCTAAGCTTTTCTGGAGAAGTATGGTGGCAGGAAGAAGAGTCTGTTTTAATAGCTGAGCATGTGTTCACATCAGTGTACTGAACTCTTGTTCTTTTAATCTGTTTTTGTAGCTTTCCAAGCTGCTGGTAAGTTTTTACGTTTTTAAGAGTTCTAGCTACATGAGCTCTGGGATTTGTGTTCTTCTCTGTAGAGTACTGTTACTATGGTCACACATGGTCCGCTGGTGTCTCCTCATCCATCCTCCTCATTTCTCATCCCATCATCCTTCATCAGGTGTCCCTTTGGGATGTGGCTTTCTCTGTTGTAATAGCCTGCAGTCCCATCCCTTCCTCTCCCAGTTCATCATGGAGGCAAGTTCTGTACAGTGTTTGATTTGGGGGCAGTAGTTGACTGCTTTCTTTCAAGCAATGGGTGCTTCCTTTGAAAATGAAATAAGCAAAAAAAAAAAAAAAACAAACAGAATAAGCTTTTCTGTGTAGACTTTGGCTCAGTCTTGCTGTGGCTTTATGTGTCAGATAACCTGGGCAGGGCAGTCTAGCCTGGTGTGAGTCCAATACAGACTCAGGTTGGCCCTCATAGGTGCTGGCCTAGTGAACTGGAATAGCAAAGTGTGCTTCCAGATCCAAGATGGTTTGGAGCTGGAGGTTAAGATAAAAGCAGATATTGCTAAGGAAATAACAAAAGGAGATGTCTCCGTTATCACATAACTCAAAAGTTACATCAGTGAGCCAAGCATGGTGGCGCAAACCTTTAGTCACCATCCTTTAGTCACCATGAGTTCAAGGCCAGCCTGGGACTACATAGTGAATTCCAGGTCAGCCTGGGCTAGAGTGAGACCCTACTTCTAAAAACCAAAACCAAAACAAAACAAAAAAAAGTTACATAAGTGGGTAAAAGGTGAAAGCTATAGAAAGAAAAAAATGGGGTCTGGACCAAAAAGTGATCAGAGCAAGACAGGGGAATTGGATTTTGTCTGTGTCTATTGTTGAGCCCTGTTTGGGCCTTACATTTTGGATTGGGGATGGGAGCATAAACAGCAGCATCTCATTCCTCATTGGTGTGTATTGAGCCAGCCAAGAGGACCCCACCCTATAGCATTGCTGCCTCTGAAATGAAACATTCGATGCAGAATCCTTGGCGAACTTCACTTCTTTTTTCCTCTTAGTTTTCTTTCCCCTAGTAACACTCTCCCCTGAGGCTGGATTTCTTCCCCACCCACTGTTTTTTCCAGAATTGTGCTATAGCCGTCCTGTCCACAGTCATGTCTTGTAATGTTTCAGCTGAAGCTTTTTGTTCCCTAATGAATTCTTACAAACTATACTAAGTCCCCAGCCCCTCTTCGTGCAAAAAGTCCCCTGGACTAGTTGGCATGCACCTTGAATCCCAGTCCTCAGGAGGCTATGTTAGGAGGATAGCTGTGGGTTCATGGTCAGCCTGGGCTACAGAGTGAATTCCAGGTCAGCCCTCAAAAAACAAAACAAGCTGGGCTAGAGTACAAAAAAAGAAAAGAAATTCCAATGTGTTCTTAGTCTAGGTTTGGGCACCAGCCTCGTGTTAGTACTGAAAGATGCCAGTTGATGAACCAAGAAAACCAAGACTTGAGTGACAGAGGACTCACAGCAGCCATTAGTTATGTGGCTGGGTGGTGATGGCTGTCTTAAAGACGGGATGGTCCAGTATGTATTATCTGTGAGGACTTCTCACTAGTAAGGATAAAAGCTAGGCATACAAGTTGACACAGAATCATAGCTGAAATTGGTACTGCCATTACCTACAAAATGTTAGTAAGTGCAATTACGGGGCTATGACCTTGTCCACCTGGTGCAGCTATTCAGAACTAACTTTCTGCCCCTGCTCCTCGCCAGAGCCTTCCTTCTCCTCTGACCCCACCCACCCCCGTGAGCTCCCGCAGACCCCTCCTAGCAACTGCACGCTCCTGTTGTGGTTGCCTTACCACTGCTTGCCCTCTGTCCTTGAAGTTCCCCAGTGCTCCCTCCCTCCTGCCTTGAGGAGAATCCTGGCAAGAACAGGCTCTGAAAGGTCGTTTGGTATTTTCAGAGCAAACACCAGAAGCACCAGGCTTTCGAGGCAGAGTTACATGCCAACGCTGACCGCATCCGCGGTGTCATCGACATGGGCAACTCTCTCATCGAGCGTGGGGCCTGTGCTGGCAGTGAAGATGCCGTCAAGGTAGAGTCCAAGTGTCCTGCTGTCCCCAGGAAGAATAGCAGCATGCTGCCATCCACTGGACAATGTACCTCTGAAATACTCTCTTAAGAACGTGAGCAGACAGGAGTCTCTGGGCCAACTCAGATGGATAGTGCCAGGACAAATGGTTCCTGTGAATGTTTCCACTTCCTCTTCAGTGGTCTCTGCATTGGGCTTAGGGTAGGTCCTTCAGAGACTTCCCCATCCCCAGTGGCTCTTGTCTCTTCCCAAGGCCCGCCTGGCTGCCCTTGCCGACCAGTGGCAGTTCCTGGTGCAGAAGTCAGCTGAGAAGAGCCAGAAGCTGAAAGAGGCCAACAAGCAACAGAACTTCAACACTGGGATCAAGGACTTTGACTTCTGGCTCTCTGAGGTAATGCGAAACGCTTCTTGCTCTCTACCAGTAGACAGTTTCTAGGCATTTGGGAAATGAAACGGTCAGTTAGCCAGTCCCAGACCATGAGAAGCAGAAGTCCTCGTCAGGTGGCTCCAACAAGTCTTTGATGAGATAGGGTTTCAGTCTAGCCCAAGCTGACCTGGAATTCACTGTGTAGTCTCAGAGTGGCCTCGACTCACAGCAGTCCTCATACCACTGCCTCTCAAATGCTGAGATTAAAGGTGTGCACCTCCATGCCCATTGAGATTTTTCTTTTTAGAGATCATAATTATGAACACCTCAGAGTATTTCCAGGCTATGTAGATATCCATGGATCTTTGTAGAGGTATATTTTATATAAGTGAATATACAACATAATTTTTTAATATTCATATATATATGGGGAATGTTATCCTAAACCCCCAAAAAATCTCCCCAAATATTTGTTGAGAGAATTCATAGATTTCTGCATTCCCCTCTGACTGGCATTCAAATATTCCGTGATTGGGGAGCATCTCAGTTTTGCCAAAGTTGCTTACACTGTGCTCTCTGCCCTTGTATCTCAGGATGCTTGAGGCCTGGGCCTCTCTCCTTAATTCTAAATAACCAGGTGGGATCGGCAGAGGAGGTGTGCGGGTCTGTCGGGTTGGGCAGACTGACTCAGCTCAGTAGGCATAACAATGAGTGATTCAAAAGGGCCTAAAGCAGGAGCTGGGCATTCTGGATCTTCCAGAATACCCTGTGGGCATCATACAATAACTGTTCCCTGTGGTGTTGCCAATGTCAGGTAGAGGCTCTTCTGGCGTCTGAAGATTATGGAAAAGACCTGGCTTCTGTGAACAACTTGCTAAAAAAGCATCAGCTGCTTGAGGCAGACATATCAGCCCATGAGGTAAGAAGGGGCAATCTGGATGTGTAAGTAAACAGCAGGGTCCCAGGAGTCTCTGAACAGGCTTCATGGAATCAGAGGAGAGATGGGTTCTGCAGAAAGGAGAGCAATGTCTGGCACTTAGGGCAGCAGCTCACAGACATGCTGGTCTCAGAGAACATTATATTCTCAGTGATTATCCATGGCCCAGGTTTATGCAGGTTTTGTCAGCATCATGAAAATTAAGTGACTTTTTGGCTGGAGATTAGCTCAGCAGTGGAACATTTGCCGAGCGTGTACAATGATCTGGGTCCCACACCTTGCAGCTGCAAAAAACAACTGTCAAGTGTGGTAGCACAAACTTAGCTACAAAGTGAGTTCCAGGTCAGCCTGGGCTGGAATAATACCCTGCCTCATTAAAAAAAATAAAAAAAAGGTTAGCTGGAGAAATGGGTCAGTGGTTAAGGCACTTGTCTGCAGAATTTAATGACCCAGTTCCCCAGTATCCACATAAAGGCAGATGCACAAGGTGACACATGCATCTAGAGTTTGTTTACAGCAGCTAGACGATTCCCTGTCTCTCTTCTCTCTGTCTCTATGTGCTTGCAAAGAAATTTAAAAATATTTTTTAGAGCTGAAGAGATGGCTCAGCCATTAAGGCACTTGCCTCCAGTGCCTAAGGCTCCTGGTTCAATTCCCCAGTACCCACATAAGCCAGACAGACCCACAAGGTGGTGGCCCTGGTTCTCTATCTCTCTTTCTCTCTTTCTTTCTCTCTCTTTCTTTCTTTCTCTCTCTCTCTCTCTCTCTCTCTCTCTCTCTCTCTCTCTCTCTCTCTCTCTGCTTGAAAATGAATAAAGAAATTTAAAAATAAATATATATTTTAAAGCTGGGCATGGGCTTTAATCCCAGCACTTGGGTGGCAGAGGTAGGAGGATCGCTGTGAGCTTCAGGCCACCCTGAGACTACATAGTGAATTCCAGGTAGCCTGAGCTAGAGCAAAACCCTACCTCGAAAAACAAAAGCAAAATAAATAAATAATCAGAGGCTGGAGAGATGGCCCACCTGGTAAGGCGTTTCTGTCAAAGCCTAATAACCTGGGTTCAATTCCCCAGTGCCCACATTTAGCCAGATGCACAAAGTGGTACATGCATCTGGAGTTTGGTTCCTGTGTCTGAAGGCTATAACATGCCAATTCTTTCTGTCTCTCTGCTTGCAAATAAATAAAAATTGTAAAGGGGAGTGGGGGGGTCTAAAAAGATGACTCAGCAGTTAAGGCACTTTTTTACAAAGCCTGATGGCCTGGGTTTGAATCTATAGTACCCACATAAAGTCAGATTCCCAAAGTGGTGCATGCCTCTGGAGTTCCTTTGCAGTGGCTAGAGGCCCTGGCACACTCATATTTGCTCTATCTTCCTTTTTCTTTCTTTCTTAAGTACATATATAAATTAAACAAATATTTATTTATTTTGAGGCAGGGCTCAACTTTTTGAAACAAACTTTTTTTTTTGTCTCTGCCTCCCAAGTGCTGGGATTAGAGGTGTGTGCCACCTTAAATGGTAACTTAATATAAATACTATTTTTATAAATAACAGCATTTTTCCAAAATGATATGAATGAGAAAAGTGGCATTGGCTAAATTTTTACAAATTTTTTCAATGCTAGTATATTAGGGACATCTGGATTTTGGTGCTGGGTTTTTGTTGATTTTTTTTTTTTTTAATCATTTTCAAGCAGAGATACAGAGAGAGACAAGAGAGAAGAGCACACAGGGCCATCACCTTGTCGGTCTGGCTTATGTGGGTACTGGGGAATTGAACCCGGGGCCTTAAGCACTGGAGGCAAGTGCCTTAACCGCTGAGCCATCTCTCCAGCCCTTTATTGATTTTTTGAGGTAGGGTCTCTTGTCCAGGCTGACCTGGAATTCACTATGTAGTCTCAGGGTGGCCTTGAACTCGTGGTGATCCTCCTACCTCTGCCTACCAAGTGCTGGGATTAAAGGTGTGCGCCACCAAGCTCACCTTTGTTTTTTTTTTTTTTGTTTTTTTTTTTTTAAGAGAGAGAAAGAGGCAGACAGAATGAATTATGGGTATACCAGAGCCTCCTACCACTCACTGCAAGCAAATTCCAGATGTATATATCACTTTGTACATCTGGTTTTACATTGGTACTAAGGATTCAGACCCAGGCCATCAGGCTTTGTAAGCAAGTGCCTTTAATCACCGAGCCATTTCTCCAGTCCTTGTGCTTTTTTGATGTAGGGTCTTGCTTTTAGCCCAGGTTGACTTGAAATTGGTGCCCTCAAAATGACATCCATCTCTCTCTCTCTCTCAGAGTCCCAAATGCTGGGATTAAAGGCGTGAACCACCACGCCCAGCTACATTTTGTTTATGATATCAAAAACATCACATTTGTGAGTGTCACAGCTGATTTCATGAGAAAAATCTTTTAGTTTCAGGAAACTATCAAGCTCATGTGGCAAACAAGATTTTTTTTTTAAATTCCAATTTTCTTTGAAAGTTTGAATTTATCATTAGGAATAAATTGTTGGTTTCTTTTGAAGGATAGGTTCAGTTTATTATTGGTCTTGGTAAGGAGACAGGGTCTCATTCTGAAGTCCATACTGGCCTGGAATTCACTATGTAGCATAGATGAGCCTCATTCTCATAGCAACCATCCTGCCTCAGCCTCCCAGACGATGAGATTACAGGTGTGAGCCACCACTCCTGGCTCACTTAATCCTTTTTGACAAAGTATCTGTAATACCCAGGGCTGAACGATTGTGGTTTGCTTGTGAAGTATAAAAACATGGATGGTTAACAAAGCACTTGCTATTTTTTCAAGAATACTGTTGTGGGGTATAGTTTAGTGGCAGAACATGAGCTTATTATACACATGGTTGGTTGAAGCCCCAACACCAAAAACATGAAAAAGATTTTAAAAGTCAAGGTTATTTCTAATGAAACAGCCTTCCTTGCTGCAGGTGAGCAGCGGTAAAGAACAGGTTTTTGCAATGACTATGGCTGCCTGGCTGTGGGGCAAGGGTCTAGTACTCCCCACTGTCTTCACCCTATCAGTCACATGTCCACACAGCAGAACAGGCAAATCAAGTCCGAATGTTGTGACCCCAGGTCCACACAGCCCACTCTGATTCCTCTCCTCAGTAAGGAATTCCCGAGTTCCCGTTTTCATGCAGCTCTTCATGGGAGACAAGGTTTCCTGACCCTTCTCTTTTGTCTCTCCCAGGATCGTCTGAAGGACCTGAATAGTCAGGCAGACAGCCTGATGACCAGCAGTGCCTTTGACACCTCCCAAGTGAAGGAGAAGCGTGATACGATCAATGGGCGCTTCCAGAAAATCAAGAGCATGGCAGCCTCCCGGCGAGCCAAGTTGAGCGAGTCCCACCGCCTGCACCAATTCTTCCGTGACATGGATGATGAGGAGTCCTGGATTAAGTATGTGCCCTGCATCTGTGTTCAGAGGCCCTGGGCTGGGGAGGTAATGGAGGTGTGGATGAAGGGCACAGTTGAGAGACCTGCCAAGAAGCTCCCACCTCCATTCTTCCATGTGTCCAGTGAACAGCCATGACCCATGATGGTGCTGACCATGCTGTCACACTAGAACCTGCCTTTTGGGACCCTGAAAAGTTGATGAGTTTTTACAAAAAAAAAAAAAAACAGGGCGTGGTGGCACATGCACTCAGGAGGCAGAGGTAGGAGGATCGCCGTGATTTCAAGGCCACCCTGAGACTACATAGTGAATTCCAGGTCAGCCTGGACTAGAGCGAGATCCTACCTCAAAAAACAAACAACAACAAAAAAAAAAAGCAAGCTAGCACTGGCCAGCCAGGGGAGCTAGATGATAAAATCCTAGGGCTACTCCTAGTAACACACCTTCTCTGGCTAGGCTCCACCTCCCAGATTTTTACCAATTGAGGATTAAGAATGAGGCTTAATCACAAGCCTATGGGGAACACTTCACACTCACATAGCATGGAAAGAGAGGAGTCTTCTTCCTTCTTACCAGATTTTTATTCTATTTCAAATGATATAGATGGCATGGAAACAACCTATTTTTGTTGTTGTTTGTTGTTGCTGTTTTTTCACACAGAGGGAGACAAAAGAGAGACAGAGAGAAAGAACAGGCACACCAGGGCCTCTAGCCACTGCAAACTCCAGATGCATTTACCACATTGTGCATCTGGCTTTACATGGGTACTGGGTAATCAAACCAGGGTCTTTAGGCTTTACAGGTAAATGCCTTAACCACTGAGCAATCTCTAGCCCCATTTTTTTTGTTTTGTTTTTTTGAGGTAGGGTCTTGTTCTAGTCCAGGCTGACCTGGAATTCACTATGTAGTCTCAGGGTGGCCTTAAATCATGGCAATCCTCCTACCTCTGCCTCCTGAGTGCTGGAATTAAAGGCGTGCACCACCACGCCCGCTCTAGCCGCATTTTTTTAAAAATGTTTTATTTATTCATTTCAAGCAGAGAGAGAGAGAGAGAGAGAGAGAGAGAGAGAGAGCACACCAAGGCCACCACCTTGTGGGTCTGGCTTATGTGGGTCCTGGGGAATTGAACCCGGAGCCTTAGGCACTGGAGGCAAGTGCCTTAACCTCTGAGCCATCTTTCCAGCCCTAGCTCCATTTTTTAAAAAATATTTTTTATTTGTTTGAGAGAGAGAGAGGGAGAGAAAGAGGCAGGCAGACAGAGAATGGGCCCGCCAGGGCCTTCATCCACTGCAAATGAACTCCAGATGCATGTGCCCTCTTGTGCATCTGGCTTTATATGGGCACTAGGGAATCGAACTCCTTCTGCATTGCAGGCCAATGCTTTAAGCCATCTCTCTAGCCCCATTTTTGGTTTTTTAAGATAATCTTATATAGCGCAGGTTGTCCTGGAACTTGCTATGTAGCTGAGGATAACTTTGAACTTCTGATTCTTTGGCTTCTACCTCCAAAGTCTGTGATAATAAATTTAAACCACTGTAAAAGCCATTTTGGGGGCTCAAGAGATGGCTCAGTGGTTGAAGGCACTTGCTTGCAAGGCCTGACAGCTCGGGTTTGATTCTTCAGTACCAGATACACAAAGTGATGCAAGCATTTGGAGTTTATTTGCAATGGCAGGAGGCCGTGGCATGTTCGTTCTCTCTCTCTCTCTTTCTCTCTCTCTCTCTTTCTACAAGTAATAAAATTTTTTAAAAAGACACTCTTAAGAACAAACTCCTCTCTATTCATTGCTCACTTCATTGAAACCTTAAAAAATTACACATCTTGGGCTGGAGAGATGCTCAGCAGTTAAGGCACTTGCCCAGAAAGCCTACAGACCCAAGTTCAATTCCCAAGTACCCACATAAAGCCAGATGCATAAAGTGGTGTATGCATCTGAAGTTGGTCTGCAGTGGCTTAAGGCCCTGGTGCACTTATTCTCTCTGTCGTTCTTCTATCTTTCCTTGCTTACAAATTTTTTTTTAATTATACATCTAGATTGGGATCTTAGCTTTGTAGAATAACACTTGCCTGGTGTTGCGGCTAGCTTTCTAGTTGCTGCACAGAAAGAACCCAAGCAAAAGCGGCTTGTGGAGGAATGGGTTTATTTGGCTTATGGACTCAAGGGGAGACTCCATCCTGGCAGGGAAAACGATGGCATGATTAGAGGGCTGGACATCACCTCTGCCATAGCACTGGAAATAGCGGCAGGAAGGTGTGCCAAATACTGGCAAGGGGGATCTGGCTTATAACCCCATAAGCCCGCCCCTTACAACACAGCTTCATCGAGGTTATAAAACCCAAACTGCCATCAGCTGAGGATCTATCTATCAGAACACATTCATTTGTTTGTGGGGGACACCTGGATCAAACCATGACACCTGGCAAGCACAAGGCCATGGATTCAGTTCTCAGCACCAAAAATATCTAAATGTCTATGCTTATCTGTGATGGGCATGTGGTTATATAGGACTGAGAAGGGCAGTGCCAGTGGCATCTCTGTGTGCCAGGCAGTACCAGTCCTCTGCAGACCCAGTATATGTATATATGGTGAGCCTATGTTCATGGCCAGAGGCATTCCTTTGGGAAACAAGCTTGTGTTCCCAGGCAAGTGGGAGGGATTTTTCTGGAGAGAGAGGTAGATGTTGGAAAAGGACTTTGTGAGTCAGCATCTGACCTAACACTCTGGAAAGTGAGGAGGAGGTGCAGGCTGACCATGCTGCCTGTGTCCTGCAGAGAAAAGAAGCTGCTGGTGAGCTCTGAGGACTATGGCCGGGACCTCACAGGCGTCCAGAACCTGAGGAAGAAGCACAAGCGGCTGGAAGCAGAACTGGCTGCTCATGAGCCAGCCATTCAGGTGAGCGCTGCTGTGGGCGTGGGACCAACAAAGCTGTCCCTGCTTTTGCTGCACTGAGGTCTCCTGACATTGTATCCCAAATCATGAGAAAGTTCAGAATGCCAAGTTGAGGCCTTTGGCGCTGCTGGCCGATGACTCCCTGTTCTTGTTGGTCAGGGCGTCCTGGACACCGGGAAGAAGCTGTCTGACGACAACACCATCGGGCAGGAGGAAATCCAGCAGCGCCTGGCACAGTTCGTGGAACACTGGAAGGAGCTGAAGCAGCTGGCGGCCGCACGGTGAGCGCTACAGCAAGGTGCTCTAAGGCTGGATGAAACCATTTCACACACTCCTTCATGAGTGTTATAAACACACATGCCCTGTCAGAACTTGATGGCATCTGGGTTTTATTTCTGATTCTGTAATTAGAGGGCAGCGGCTAGAAGAGTCCTTGGAATATCAACAGTTCGTAGCCAACGTGGAAGAAGAAGAAGCCTGGATCAACGAGAAGATGACCCTGGTGGCCAGTGAAGATTATGGAGACACTCTTGCTGCTATCCAGGTCAGGAGAGCGCAGCATCGTGCCATAGGGGCCTACAACCGCAGTGTGAAGTCCCAGTTCTGGGGCCTGGAGGGTGAGGTTGTGGTGCAGGAGCCCAGGCTCGCTCTGTGCCCTGTGGGAGTACAGTCCTTGTCACCTCCAGCTTCTACTGGCCTTGTAGCTCCCTCCATCTCTGCCTGCTCTTCTGGGCATTCTCTGCTCTGCCTTTCTGTCCAAATTAAGTGTTCTCCTTTGGTAAGGATACTAATCTTTTTTTTTTCTAAGAATATTTTTATTCATTTATTTGTAAGCAGATAGAAGAGAGAAATGGGTGCTCCAGGGCCTCCAGCCACTGCAGTTGAATTCCAGATGCATGCACCACTTAGCACATCTGGCTTTATATGGGTACTGGGGAATCAAACTCAGGATATTGGACTTTGCAGGCAAGTGCCTTAACCACTGAGCAAGCTCTCTAGCCCCCAAGGACACTAATCTTAATTGGTAGGAGGTGCTGCATGATATCATGGTCACATGTTCTATCATAATGACCTTATAGTCTCTTGGCACAGTCTATCTACAAGACCTTGTTTCTTTCTTCCTAAGCCCCAGAAGTTAAGAGCACAACCCACCCCCAGCAATTCCCTAAATTGGCTGTTACTGCAGCATGGCTACCTACACTTCAGTGATTGAAAGCACTAGCCACTTCTCTTCCTTGAGTCTGAATTGGTGTGCATGCACTCTCACTGCTGTTTCCTGGGCAAAGGGAAGGTCTCAGGTGGCTGTAGGCACACTTTATTTATTTATTTTGGTTTTTCAAGGTAGAGTCTTTCTCTAGTTCAGGCTGACCTGGAATTCACTATGTAGTCTCAGGGTGGCCTCGAACTCCCAGCGATCCTCCTATCTCTGCCTCCCGAGTGCTGGGATTAAAGGCATGTGCCACCACAACTGGCTCTGTGGGCACATTTTAGCTGGGCCTGTCTGTTGCCCAGGAGCTTCTTGGTTCCCCTCCATGTGGCCCCTCATCCTCCTGTAGGCTTGGACAGCTTCCTTCTGAAGCTTTCACACGGTAACCTCAAGGGATGGAGGTCAATGAGATCAGTGAGATCTTACATTGGGTAGAGCTGTGCCCAAGGAGCCCAGTTGGGAGAGGAGATGCCCCACATCACCATGGGCATGTGCTTCTGTAGCCTGGCCAGCGGATGGGGAAGCAGTTTATGTTGCCTGGAGCTACTCTTCTCACAGCCAGCAGCACGTTTAGTGTGTCAGGATGAATTCAGTGGAGTGACCTCACATTGTGGGGGGGGGGGGGCATGGCTGAGGTCCCTAGAGTAGCTAGAAATGTGTGTTGTCTCCAACATTAGTGAGCTAAGAAGAAAGACTTGGAAGGTTACAGATGAGGTGTACTAAGTAAGTGTGATTGCTCTGTTCCAAGTTTCCTGTTACTTTGTGTGACCTTTCTCCATGCCCTTCTACCGGTCACTCAGCTAACTCTTAACTTTTGCAGGAAAGCCTTCTGGGCCTCAGTTTCCTCACCCTACATAACACTGATTCTCCTCTTACCTATATATCCTGTTAAGGGTGTTCCCACCTAGACTCCCCTCTATCCCAGGACCCAGTACACTACAGGTTCTGACTAACCTCACTACTTCCTGGCCAGGGCTTACTGAAGAAGCACGAGGCTTTTGAGACGGACTTCACTGTCCACAAGGATCGCGTGAATGACGTCTGTACTAACGGACAAGACCTTATTAAAAAGGTGAGCCTACCCTCTAGAGACACTGTTTTCACCCAGAAGAAAAAATGGGGCACAGTGGTACATTCCTTTGAATGTACCACTTGGGAGGTTGAGGTAGGAGGATTCCTGTGCGTTCAAGGCCAGCCTGAGACTACAGAGTGAATTCCAGGTCAGCCTGGGCTAGAGCGAGACCCTATCTTGGGGGAAAAAAAAAACTATTAACTATTGTCCTTGTCACCTAAGGATAGAAGCCCCCACTACCAGAAATACTGCTAGTAAATACATCATTGTAATCTAAAACGCCAGCCCCTTTCTCATGCTTCTTGTGGCGTTAATACTCAGAAGTAACACTGCCAGTCGCACATCTTTGCTCAGTGGCAGTGGCCAGGGGAGAAAATGCCTACCTGATGGAAACCTTTTGGGGGCCATAGGCTTGCCACAGATAAATGAATGCAGGGCAAGATGAGGCTAATGGTTTGCTCCTCTTCTTGACCTAGAACAACCACCATGAGGAGAACATCTCCTCCAAGATGAAGGGCCTGAATGGGAAGGTGTCCGACCTGGAGAAAGCTGCAGCACAGAGGAAGGCGAAGCTGGACGAGAACTCCGCTTTCCTTCAGTTCAACTGGAAAGCCGACGTGGTGGAGTCCTGGATCGGTGAGTAGCCTCAGCAAAGCCTGGTTTCTCATGCTCTGGGGCCAGGAAGATGTTCCCAGACACGGAGCTGACACTAGGGTTCACCTGTAAACCATGACACAAGCAACAGAGGAACAAGCAACAGGCTCACCTCAGCCCCTTCATGAGGGATGCTGGCTTCTGAAAGTTGAGCCCATATGACCTGGGAGGACCTCCCACCTCAAAGGAGGCCACAGTGTGGTGCATGGAGGAGCTGCTGCTGTGGGTTTAGGGGCACTAGTACCTTTGGGGTTTAAGTGTAAGCAAAATGGTGCTTGCTTCAATTCTGTAGCACTTACTCCATCTGCTGCTCTGTGGAGGGATGGTAGAGTGTTTGTGCTTGCTTTCCTAGGGGAAAAGGAGAGCAGCTTGAAGACGGATGATTATGGCCGAGATCTCTCTTCTGTTCAGACTCTGCTCACCAAGCAGGTCAGTGTGGCCACCTTAGTAATAGCACTTCCTAGGTGGTGGCGAGGACTGTAGCCAATGGGCACTCAGCACTGAGCACACAGCCTCCAGTCCTGGGCCTTAGAACTTCTAGACTAACTGGGAGAGAACAAACACAGAACCCAGGCATCTATGCAGCAGCCTGATGGGAGACTGGCAGGGCTGAGGACCAATGTAAGCAGGCAGGGGTCTATGTATCAGACCTTTCTGGATTCAGTCACAAAAGTGTCAACTGGAAACTGGGTGTGGTGGCGCACGCTTTAATCCCAGCACTCGGGAGGCAGAGGTAGGAGGATTGCTGGGAGTTCAAGGCCACCCTGAGACTACATAGTGAATTACAGGTCAGCCTGGACTAGAGCGAGATCCTACCTCGAGAAAAAAAAAAAAAAAGTCAACTGAAAATAGTCACATAGGGATGGGACAGGACAGCCTGACATGTCTGAGGAGTCCTGAGGTCACGCCCAGTGCCTCGGTGCTGGAATGGATGGGCTTAAGGCCTGAGGCCAGGAGGCAGCCATTGCCATAATCTGGTCTGAAGGAAACAGGAAAGTGGGCAGAAGAAGGTGGAGCAACCAGGCCACCTAGTGAGAATACCTGGTGGATAGATTCTCATGTCAGTCTAAGCTGAGGCGCTCCAGGCTCTTACAGTCCCTGTGTGAACTGGCTTGTGGCTCCTCCTTCCAGGAAACCTTTGATGCTGGCCTGCAGGCCTTCCAGCAGGAGGGCATTGCCAACATCACTGCCCTCAAAGATCAGCTGCTGGCAGCCAAGCACATCCAGTCTAAGGCCATTGAGGCCCGTCACGCCTCCCTGATGAAGAGATGGGGCCAGCTGCTGGCCAACTCAGCCACCCGAAAAAAGAAGCTGCTGGAGGCCCAGAGTCATTTCCGAAAGGTAAACATAAACATATGACCAGATAAGGCTCTGATGGCCTGGGGACAGCAGACCCAACTTAACCTTTGCCATCATCCTGTAAAGAAGCTCAGAGGAGCTGAGGGTGGGCCTGGAATCAGTGGAACCCAAGACAAATGGGACCCTTGCCTTAATGAAGTTGGCCTTTGAGAGCCAGGATAGAACAAGGAGAAAGGGGGAGAGAGGCAAGAATAAGTGGGAAAGACTTTAAGACTCAGCTGTGAACAAGAGGGAGCCATGCTTCCCTCTGATTGCCAGGAGCTGCCTGCCCTCCCTGCCCACACACCTGGCACCCACCCTCTGTTCTGGTGTCCCCTGACTCTGCCCCTCTGCTTCTAGGTGGAGGACCTCTTCCTGACCTTTGCCAAAAAAGCATCTGCCTTCAATAGCTGGTTTGAGAATGCCGAAGAGGACTTGACAGACCCTGTGCGCTGCAACTCCCTGGAGGAGATCAAAGCCTTACGCGAGGCCCATGATGCCTTCCGCTCCTCCCTCAGCTCTGCACAAGCCGATTTCAACCAGCTTGCTGAGCTGGACCGTCAGATCAAGAGCTTCCGCGTGGCCTCCAACCCCTACACCTGGTTCACCATGGAGGCCCTGGAGGAGACCTGGAGGAACCTGCAGAAGATCATAAAGGTATTCTTGGCCTGGCTGTTACCTGTTGAGCCAGATTCCTCCCTGGTGGTGGAGCTGTGTTGATGCTGGCGCTTCTCTTTGGTCTCAGGAGCGGGAACTGGAGCTGCAGAAGGAACAGCGTAGGCAGGAGGAGAATGACAAGCTGCGCCAAGAGTTTGCCCAGCATGCCAATGCCTTCCACCAGTGGATCCAGGAGACCAGGTGCCTCCAGCTTCAGGGCACAGGGAATCTTGTTGGAAACCTGAGGTCTAGACCAGGCATGGTGGCACCTGTCTATAATCCCAGCCCTCTGGAGGCAGAGGCAGGAAGGTGTTCACAACACCACCTGTTTGACATCCTGAGTTTGAGGCTAGCTTGAGCTTGTCTTAACAAAACAAACTGGCACATACGGGTCAGCCTGGAGCATGAGAGTGGGGCAGCTAGAGAAACTCCGTGGTAGATGTCCCCAGAGATTCTGCCAGCTTGCCTCAGTAGGCAGATTCGGCAGGAATGTAGCCACGGCTGGCACAGGGTCCGTGGCAGAAAGATACTGATGTTCTGTTTTGTCTTTTCTTCTCTGCGCCTCCTGGTTTGCTGTGGCTGCGTCCGGAAACCACCTTGTCTGGTGTCCACTTGGATTTCCACAGAACATACCTCCTTGATGGGTTAATATTGTCTTCTTTCTCCGGGCTCGTGGTGGTGTCTTGTGTGCTTGTCCCTGTGCCCCTTGTCCCCTGATGGCCTGGCTTGCAGAGGACCCCAGGATGGGCCTTCCTGCCCACCTTGCTCCCCCACAAGGAGTGTGTGCCTTGCCCCATACCCACTGTCCTAGAGCCTGTGGTCTTTGGAGGAGTCACTCTCCTTTCTGCCCAGAGCAGCTAGGACATGCACAGGGAGGCCAGAGCTAAAGTCTAAAGCCTGGGAATCCTGTCTGTGCCTGTCCAGGCACCAGGATTAGTTTGGAATTCCTTTTACCTATTTCTCCACTCTGATCAAAAAGACCACATTTAATCCCAGCACTCGGGAGGCAGAGGTAGGAGGATTGCCATGAGTTCAAGGCCACCCTGAGACTACATAGTGAATTACAGGTCAGCCTGGGCTACAGTGAAACCCTACCTTGAAAAACCAAAAAAAAAAAAAAAAACACGTTTTGTCCCCAGTGGTCTGGCATGGTTGGATAGCAGTGCTGGGGGCCCAGGCTGGGTGCAATGTCCAACTGACAGGAAGCTGTGTGGCCCCAAGGGCAGAGGTGGCCTCTAGCTTTCCCCTTGGAAGGATAATCTGAACTGTTCACCCTAGCAGAAGACAGAAATGTCCCGTGTTCCAATGTGGTTTGAAGATAGGACTTGGAGGAGCCCCAGGGAGGAGCAAGGCTGTCCCCAGACCCCACAGAGGCCTGTACCTAGGCTGTCCTCTGCACATTCTCAGCAGACCTTTTCTCAGTAGCCCAGTTCTACAGATGGGACAGTCAGGCATATGAAGGTGGTAATAGGAGAAATCTGCCCAAACCAATCAGGCTTCGGGAGGCTGCAAAAGGTGGGAGGGATGGCAGTGTCTGGCCTGAGCCCCACACCCAGCAAGGATCCCCAAGCTTTCCCCACTCCATGCTGTCTGCTGCTCTTGGTCTTGTCTATGCAATGCCATGCTCCCTCACCTGTGGCTCCTCCCAAGCCCTGTCCCTCCTGGCCCAGTGTCCAGTGAGATGCCCCTGGATCCTACCTAATGCCGGGCTGCCCTTGCCTGTGCACTTACTGCTAGCTTGGGCTTTGTGGCGCGTGACTGTCTCGATATGCTCTTGCCTCGCCTCCCTTTGGTGTATTCATTTGGTTTCTTTTCTTTGACTAGCATAGCATATCGTCGGGTCATTCGTGTCTATCAGTATGAAGTTGGGGATGATCTGTCTGGAAGGTTCTTCTCCTCTTATTTCTCTTCTTCCCTCACTGTGGTTTTTACCAATGCACTCTGAATTTCCCAGGCGGCTCTGCTTTCTAACCCACACCCTGGCCGCTTGAGAGGAGGGTCCATCCCCCTCTGCTGCACTGGCCCTACCGCCTGCCCTAGTCCCTGGGGCTCCCTTTTCCTGGGGGACGGAGCGTGCCTGAGTCTCGCCTGCTGGGGTAGGAGGAAGCCTGGTGCTTTGCCTTGCTACTAGAGCACTTTGACCTGGGGAAGTTTTAGAGATCACCCTGGCTCTCGAGTCACAAGGGTAGGTTGGGGCAGATATGGGTGCAGAGGAGATGGGGCTGAAATCACTAAGGCCATGCACACTGTGTGAACTTGTCCCTGCACGTGACCCTGCTCGCTTGATGTCTTTGTTCACTGGGAACCTTCTGTGACCTTGCACTGTTAAGTCTTGGAGAGAAGCAGCTCCCCCAAGCTCACCTGCTCCTTAGAACGTGGCCCTCGAAAGGTAGCCTGGCCTAGCTGTGTCTATATTCTCAAAGCAAGCCCAGATCTCAGTCACCCGTTTCTCTCCTCAGCTAGTTGAGAACCACTTTCCCACCCACCCCACCTGTCTGCTTAGCCGAGCAGCTATGCTCACTCCTTCCCCTTGAGGGCCTAAAGGAGAACCAGGGTGCTGTCGGGTTCTGAGCCTCCCTGGCTCCACAGAAGGGGCTGTCAGCCTGCAGCCGCTCTGTTCCTATGAAAAACATAAATTCAGTTCTGAGTGACCCCTTGAGGGCAGAGTAGTCTCATGAGCAGCAAGGGCCCCAGAAATGGAACCTGCTCTGGGCTCCCAGGCCCATTAGGAGAGCTGGAACTGTACCAGATAGGTTTGCTCAGTGAAAGCAGTTTGTAGGCTACCAGGTATTGTTGGCCAAAGGAGTTAATCTTGGGTGCTCTTCCACCAAGATCAGATTCCCCTCACTGTGCTTCTGTGTTCAGGTCCTGCATGGTGGAAGAATCAGGAACTCTCGAATCTCAGCTGGAAGCGACCAAAGTGAGTGCCCCAAGGGCTTTCCACCTACATTAGGCCCTCCACCCAGCAAAGCAGGCCTGTCCAGACCTGGACTAGCTGGCTTCTCCTTGATTTAAACAGTCTGGAACCTAGCATTTTAAAGAAAGCTTTGGCAACTGCTATGCTGAACCCTGCTGGAAAGGGCTGAGGCCCTTTGGTCTGCAATATACATTTGTTTCACCAGCACATCTACCAGCTGGTTTGGGAAGAACTTTCCCTCCACAGAGCTCTGGTTTCTGTGGCTTCGCCTCACCCATCCCACCCGCCTTTCCCTTCCTTGACACCAGAGCCCACATAGTCCCTGTCCCATACTGCTTTGTCCACCTTGCAGCGTAAGCACCAGGAGATCCGCGCCATGAGAAGTCAGCTGAAGAAGATTGAGGACCTGGGGGCTGCCATGGAGGAAGCCCTCATCCTGGACAACAAGTACACGGAGCACAGCACCGTGGGCCTGGCCCAGCAGTGGGACCAGCTGGACCAGCTGGGCATGCGCATGCAGCACAACCTGGAGCAGCAGATCCAGGCCAGGTAACACGCCTGATCTAGGGCAGGACCAGAGGTTTAGGGTTAGCCCAGAGTGCAGCTATCAGCAAAGGGTTGGCACTGGAGGAAAGAATGTGCCACCTGCGATGTGGAGGGCCCAGAACCTACTTCTGTTTTTCCTGCAGGAACACAACAGGAGTGACTGAGGAGGCCCTCAAGGAGTTCAGCATGATGTTCAAGTGAGTATGGCTCCAGCTCCCTGACCCCGGGTAGCCAGTCACCAGGGCCTGTGCACTGAATAGCCTGTGCTGTGCCGCAGACACTTTGACAAGGACAAGTCCGGCCGGCTGAACCACCAGGAGTTCAAGTCCTGCCTTCGTTCCCTTGGCTATGACCTCCCCATGGTGGAAGAAGGAGAACCCGACCCAGAGTTTGAGGCAATCCTGGACACTGTGGATCCCAACAGGTAAGCTGTGGGGCAGTGGTGCATATAATCTTGGCCTCCCTGGCCCTTACTGCTCAATGAACCTACCTCGCCCTCCCCCAGGGATGGCCATGTCTCCCTTCAAGAATACATGGCTTTCATGATCAGTCGAGAAACTGAGAACGTCAAGTCCAGTGAGGAGATTGAGAGCGCCTTCCGGGCCCTCAGCTCTGAGGGGAAGCCTTATGTGACCAAGGAGGAGCTCTACCAGGTACAACTTGGGAAGGGCAAGATCTCATGGGGACAACTGAAGGCAAAGGGTGCACCTGAATTTGCGATAAAGCAGTCTGGGGTAACAGGCCCCCATTTTTAATCTGGTCGCGCCCAGTGCCTCCTACCTGGGCATTTGAGGTTGGCACTGGCTGAGCTGACTGCTCCCTTTCCCTCCAGAACCTGACTCGGGAACAAGCCGACTACTGTGTCTCCCACATGAAGCCCTACGTGGACAGCAAGGGCCGCGAACTCCCTACTGCTTTCGACTATGTGGAGTTCACCCGCTCGCTCTTTGTGAATTGATCCTCAGCTAGTCTGACCCATGCCGCTTGCTCTGCTGTCGCCTTGCTGCATGTCAACTCCTCTGTGCTTTCAGGGAGAATATTCCAGACAGTGTTACTTTCCAATGTAACCGTAAGCCTGCTTAGCTTGGGTTAAGATGTAGAAAAAGGTGCTTCAATAAACTGCTTCTGGTCCAGTCACAATCACCATGTTGCTATGGGGACCCAGGTCCATGTCTTGAGCCAGCTGCCCTCATTCCGACTAGAAAAAAATCAAAGCAGCTGGCTCGCCCCTTCTTGTTCTCTCCCCTCCCTGGATTTTCTGTTTCATGTAAGAGAAAAATAAAGGACTCACACCCCTAAAAGCTTTGCTTTTTTATTTGTCACACAGCCTTGCCCTGTCACCCCCCTGGAGAGTCACTCCACCCCTGCTATTTCTTATAGCCAGCCCTCAAGTGGCTACCTCTGCCTCCAGCTGGTCCAAGTCCTCCGTTTCCCGGGGCCCTTGCTCCGTAAAGGCCGTGCTCAACTGCCACACCTTCACCATGCCCTTGGCGTCACCAGCGGCCAAAAGCTGGGTCTGCTGGCTATTAAATTCAAGACAGTAGACAGGGCTTCCATCCTGGGTTTGAGTAATGGACACTGTGGGTTTCTGTGAGCTTTTCTGGAGATCAAACAGCTGCACGTCACCTAGAGGGACAAAGGTTCAGAAAGTAGAAGCCACAGTTGGACTGCGGTTGTCCTGGAGGAAGTCAACCTCGCCTGTATGCATTCTCCCCAAACCCAAAGTCCCACACTTAAGAGAGATTCAGTCTCGATCTACCTTCTCCAGAAGCAGCAGCAAAAACCAGGGGGCGCACAGGGGACCAGCGCACAGCAAACAGGTACTTAGGGGAGAGCTGCAGTGAGGTCAGGGGTTGGGCCTGCAGCATGGAGTACAGGTGGATGTGGCCGTCTGTCCCCGCACTCAGGAAGAGATTCCTACACATAAGCAGTGGGGAGAGCAAGGTCTGTGTGGGGGCTGGCAAGGCTGAGCAGGGATGGCCCAGTGTCTTGAGTAGAGCCCTGCAGGCCATTGCCCCTACCTGTGGAAGGGGGAACAGCTCACAGAGTACACAGGGCCGCCATGGGGAGAGAAGGTGAACTGCGCCGGGGCCTTCAGGGGCACAGAGCTGGGCATCCTTGTGACGGCTGCTGCCTCTGCTGCCAGGGAACACTTGAGCGGGAATCCACCTTCTGTGCCCAGAACAAAGAGGCTGGAGTCGAAGCTGGAGAAAGCCACTGCCGTGACGCCCACCTCTGTCTCCCCCCGGGGTGGCTGTGGAGAAGTGAGCATCAGGGTCAGAGCCAAGGGCCTCAGGTGACACTGTCCTGACAACCAGTGAACTGGAGAAAAGGGCACCCTGAGGCTGTGTCCACGGCCAGTGTACCTTCTTCAGCTTGGTGCTCCGTGGCAGCTGCTGCATGACCAGGGCAAAGCCCTTGCTGAGCTGCAGCTGGCCAGCCCCAGCCCCCTGCCAGAGCAGCACCTTCCCATCCGTGGCCACACTCAGCACCTGGAAGCGGTGGCTGTGCCGGGGCTCAGGCAGCCACAACACCTGAGATGACAGTGGAAGCCAGGCTGGTGAGAAGACCGGCCCAGCATCTGCCGTATCCCCACCACACCCTCCCCGTCCAGGAAAAGAAGTCACGTGATGTCCCCCACAAGGGACAGCCACAGGGAGTTCCAATGTCCCTAACACCCAGAAGGAGGGCAGCTGAGCACCTATGCAGGAAGGAAGGGCCCTGGGGGATAATCTACAGGGCAGCTGAGAATGCCCCAGGCATTCCAACAGCCAGCTCCCTGGAAGCTACAGCCATCTTCCCCTGCCAACAGGTTCCCCCTCCCTCCAAGAGAAGCTGCTTCCTACCCCACCCAGCAGCCTTGACTCCTGACCTGGTACACAGGGTCTGTGTGGGTGTCCTCAGTCAAACCTGTGCGCCAGAGCAGCGGGTCCTCTGGTCGACTCGTGTCCCACACCAGCACTTCACCACTGTACAGACCTCCTATGGGGACCAGGATCCAGGCATCAGCTCAGGCCACTCCCCAGGAGCCTGAAGGGAAAGTCCCTTGCTGGGCGCCAATGCCTATGCCCAGCAACATGCTCCTCCCAGCATGGGCAGCTCCTGTCACCACTCCACGCCCACCACACATCCCTACAGGTCTTCCCACAAGCTGCAGACAACCCAGGAGGCCGGAGTAGCCTCACTGTCTTCCAAACAGGCTGCTCCAGCCATGTCCAGAGACTGAGAGGTCAATGAAAAGCATCCTGGTCATTTCTGCTGGGTGGGAAGAGCAGAGGCTGGAAGAGCCAGGCACTCACCTGCAATGTGTGATGGCTGGGTGGGGTGGAAGGCCAGACACATGACAGCACTGGGCACATCCACCACCACGGACGGCTGCTGGGGGTTCAGGCCTCGCCGGTCCAGGTTCCAGGTGCACACATAGGACTTGAGTGTGCTCCAGTCTCCATCATCAAGCCTGCGTGGATGATGCTGAGATGCCCCTGGGCCTCTCACCGCCTATTCCACCTCTCATCTACTAACCCGGGGAAGGATTTATTTGTGTCCCCTTCATACTGCCACTACTACTGTGTCTACACTTTGTCATAGGCTCCTCTATGGAACCCAATCTTCTAGTAAAGGGTTCCCAGGCCAGGCATGATGTCACAAGCCTGTAATTTCAGTACTTGGGAGGCTGACAAAGGAGGATCACAAGTTTGAGGCCAACCTGGGCACAGTGCAGGGGCACAGCAGGGGCAGGATGGAGAACAGGCCCCAGATGCCAAGGATGGACCCATGCAACGGTGGACGGGGACTCTGGACGTTAAAAAACAGGCACCAGAGACACAGGTGGCAGGCAAGGTGAGGCAGGACCTGCTGTCCAGAGATTAACTGGGCCCTGAAGCTGGACTCTCAGCCCCTCTCCCTGCTCTTTGACCGCCAAGCCAGGCAGCTAGAATGACCAAGCTCTTGGGGCCAAGCTTTCACCAACGGGTGGAGGAATGAGCTCCAGAGAGTCTTGTGGTCTCCCACTGCCTCCCACGGTCCCAGCTGCCACTTACCGGCCATAGGCACAGGCCAGCACAGATCCAGTGGCATTCCATGAAATGCTGGTCACATGAAGACCCTGCCCTTGGGCTGGGGGGTAGCACAGGGTGTGCAGACAGGACACCTGCAGAGACAGGCACCAAAGCCACCTACATGACCTCATGGCTACATAAGGAAAACCACACCAAGGCGCAGGCAGACCAAGTTCTAACTGCTGTACGAGTCCACTGCCCAATCCTAGGGAAATGCAGAGCTGGCCACAGTGACCCCTCAGGAGGCTGAGATAGGATTACTGCGAGCTCTAGGCCAGCTACATAGCACGTATCAGTCTAGCCAGAGCCATATGGCAAGATCTGGTCTCAAGCCCTTGCCAAAAAGAAAGAAAATGGTGCTGGGAAGATGGTTTAGTGGCTTAAAGTGCTTGCTTGCAAAGCCTGCCAGCCTGGGTTCAATTCCCCAGTACCCATTTAAAACCAGACACAAAAAGTGGTACATGCATCTGGCATTGGTTTGCAGCAACAACAAGCCATGGCATACTGTGCCCTGACATAAACACACACACACACGCACACGCACACACACACACACACCACACAAAGTAAATTTTTTTTTTTTTTTTTGGTTTTTCGAGGTAGGGTCTCACTCTAGCCCAGGCTGACTTGGAATTCACTCTGTAGTATCAGGCTGGCCTCGAACTCACAGCGATCCTCCTACCTCTGCCTCCCAAGTGCTGGGATTAAAGGCATGCGCCACCACCAAACAAAAAAGGAAATGAGGAGAGGGAAAGGGATGCACAAAATGGCACATGCAGTGGCAAGAGGCCATGTGTGCCCTCTCTCTCTCTCTCTGCTTACAAATAAATAATTTTTAAAAACAAGGCAGGGGGACCAGGTATGGTGGTGCATGCTTTTAATCCCAGCATGCAGGAGGCAGAGGTAGAGGATCACCATAAATTCATGGCCAGCCTGGGAATACACGGTGACTTCCAGGTCAGTCTTGGCTAGATCAAGACCCTACCTGGGGGGGGGGGGGCACACGCATGTGGTCAGTGAGCAGTGCCTGCAGCCTCCTGTGTAGCTGAAGCCCACTCTGTTTCCACCCCGGCTGGAGAAGGCACTTGGGCTGTTCTGGCTCTTGGCTCTTGGGAGGAGTGGCCAGGTTGCTAGGGCCTGTGCTTGCTTGACTTGCTTATTGAATTTGGGCAGGGGATTTTGAGGCAGGGTCTTTTACCCTAGCCCAGGCTGACCTGGAACTCAGTCTGTAGCTCCAAGCTGGCCTCAAACTCATGGTAATCTCCTTACCTCAGCCTTCTGAGTGTTGAGATTAAAGGCATGTGCCACTATTCCTGGCTTGTTATTTTTTTTTTTAATTATTTACTTTTGTTTTGTTTTGTTTGAGGTAGGGTCTCGCTCTAGTCCAGGCTGACCTGGAATTCACTATGCAGTCTCAGGGTGGCCTTGAACTCATGGCAATTCTCCTACCTCTGCCTCCCAAGTGCTGGGATTAAAGGCGTGGGCTACCATGCCTGGCATAGATAGATAGATAGATAGATAGATAGATAGATAGATAGATAGATAGATAGATAGATAGAGAGATAGAGAGAGATAGATAGATATTAACATATATTATATATAATATATGGCATTAATTTTTTATATTGACTTTCTGGCAGGGAGAGATAGAAGAGAGCCAGAGACAGAAAGAGAAAGAGAGAACGGGTACTGCATGACCTCTAGCCCCTGTAAACAAACTCCAGATGCATGTGCCACTTTGTGCATCGAGCCTTACCAGAGTGGTACTGGGGAATTAAACCTAGGTCATTACGTTTTGCAGGCAAGTACCTTAACCGCTGAGCCATAGCTCTAGCCCTGAATCAATTTTAAGTTCTGTTTTGTTTTTTGAGGCAGGGTCTCACTCTAGCCCAAGATGACCTGGAATTAATTCACTATGTAGTCTCAGGGTGGCCTCAAACTCATAGTGATCCTCCTACCTCTGCCTCCCAAGAGCTGGGATTAAAGGCGTGTGCCACCATGCCTGGCTTTCTGAATAAATACTGTGGGTATCCCACCTCCCAAATGTAAGATGGAGCGTGGGTGGACCTCCTCCCAGGGTGAGTCTGCCTTAGAACCTTTATCTCAGAGAAGGTTTTGGCGCCACTGTTACCAGGTGGAGCAATGGGCGCTTAACAGTGGCTGGAGGCCTCACCAGGTCCACAAGTCAGTGACCTACCGTCTGCTGAGGCTCTGTCCAGTTCACTTCGAAGCCATCGAAGGCATGGCTCTGCCAGTTCTTGTTCAGCTCCCGGATGACCATGGCCTCCACCCTCCGGAGAAAGGCTGCCAGCCGTGGGCCATCATGCCGGTACGTAGGAGCCACGGCCACTGGCTCGGGGGTCTCCGTCTGCACCTGAGCGTCTGCATACCTCCTGGCCTGGGCAGACGCTTCAGCTGTGGCAATGCTGGATGTCTGGCAACTTTTCTGGAGGGAGAGCAAACCCAGGATCACCACCCAACCATACACCTGTGCCACCCACCC